>JACBKR010001989.1:0-56114 GCA_014218235.1 Colocasia esculenta | reverse complement strand
TAAGAAACCCACCATTGGGTATTTCAAAGTTTTTGGTTCAAAAGTGTTCATACATAACAATGATAAAAATGATTTGGACAAGTTTGAAGCCAAAAGCGATCAAGGTATTTTTCTTGGATACTCAGAACACTCTAGAGCCTATAGGGTGTTTAATCTGAAAACTAGAAAAGTGGAAGAAACTCCACATGTTGTATTTGATGAATCTCAAACCAAGCCTAACAGTTCTAATCTTTACAGGTTTGCAGATGAAACTGAAGATACAACACTTGGAGAACTACAAAGAAAACCAAATGCAATCTCTAAAACAACTCTCAAAACTAAAAGTGGATATCTTCGCAGGTACGATGATGAAGATGACGGACATCTGTTCAGAAATGAAGAAGAAGTACCTGCACAAGATCCACAACAACAAGATCAACCTCAAGCTGAAAGTCCTCCAGCCACCCCTCCTCCAGAACAACCTCCTCAAATGCAAGATCAACCCGGACCTTCAACAGTCACTAATGTGAGGTATTCTAAAGCTCATCCACTTGAGAATGTCATAGGTGACATAAATGACTCAGTTCAAACTAGGTCTCAGGTTAATCAAATAGTTGAACAGGATCATTTAGCTTTTGTATCTCAAGTGGAACCTAAAAATGTTGAAGAAGCATTAAAAGAAAACTCATGGATTGATGCTATGCATGAGGAGCTTGGGCAATTTCAACGAAATAATGTCTGGAGTTTAGTTCCTAGAACCCCTGAAATTTCTGTAATTGGGACAAGATGGGTTTTTAGGAACAAACTCAATGAAGAGGGTAAAGTGGTGAGAAACAAGGCTAGATTGGTTGCAAAGGATATAATCAGGAGTTTGGTGTGGACTTTGAAGAATCCTTTGCACCTGTAGCTAGGCTAGAAGCAGTTAGAATCTTGTTAGCATATGCATGCTCAAACAAGTTTAAATTGTTTCAAATGGATGTCAAAACTGCCTTCTTGAATGGCTACATAAAAGAGGAAGTCTATGTCTCTCAACCACCTGGCTTTGAGGATCATCATAAACCAAACCATGTATTTAAATTGCACAAAGCTCTTTATGGTTTGAAACAGGCACCCCGAGCTTGGTACGACAGGCTAAGCACATTTCTGGTAAGCAAAAACTACTCAAGAGGTAAGGTGGACCAAACACTCTTTACAAAGAAAGTCCGCAATCATATCATAGTTGTTCAAGTTTATGTGGATGACATTATATTTGGTTCCACTAACCCTTCACTGTGTGAAGAATTCTCACAACACATGCACAGTGAATTTGAGATGAGCTTAATGGGGGAGCTTCAATTTTTTCTTGGTTTGCAGGTTAAGCAGTTAGAAGACGGATTCTTCATCAACCAAGAGAAATATGTAAAAGAACTGCTCAAAAGATTTCAGTTCGAACAAGCCAAGCCTGCCTCAACACCAATGAGCACAAGCATTAAGCTAGAAAGTGATGAGAAAGGTAAATCGGTAGATGCCAAACAATTCCGAGGTATGATTGGCTCACTCCTTTATCTTACTGCAAGTAGACCGGACATACAATTCAGTGTTTGTCTTTGTGCTAGATACCAATCTAGTCCAAAGGAAAGCCATTTAATTGCAGTCAAGAGAATTTTAGATATCTCTCAGGTACGTATGACTTGGGCCTTTGGTATCCAGCAGGTAGTAGTTTTGAGTTGATTTCTTATTCTGATGCAGACTACGCTGGATGTAAAATTGACAGGAAAAGCACTAGTGGCTATTGCCAAATGCTTGGTGGTTGCATGGTTTCGTGGGCATCCAAGAAGCAACACTCAGTTGCACTCTCCACTGCAGAGGCAGAATATGTTGCTGCAGGGAGTTGTGCGACACAAGTGTTGTGGATAAAGAGTCAACTGTGTGACTATAACATCGATATTGGATGCACACCTATCCTATGTGACAACACTAGTGCAATCAATCTATCAAAGAATCCCATTCAACACTCTAGGACAAAACACATAGAGATTCGTCATCATTTCTTGAGAGATGAGGTAGCCAATAAAACCTTGGAAATTAGCTTCATACCCACTGAAAAACAATTGGCTGACATCTTTACCAAACCTCTGGCAGAAGATAGATTCACCACATTGAGAAGAGAATTGGGTTTGTGCAAATTGCAATGAAACTTAACTCAAATGTTAAGCATATGTCCCTTGTGTGCCATAACTATGAGGTATATCAAATGGTGGTGTGTGGAAGAACAAGTTATGCTTGTTTGGAAACTCTCATTATGCGTGAGAAAATATTCTCCGCCAAGTATCCATAGTTCTGTGGCATAAAAGGGGCATGTACTCTACATATAGAATTAGTTTCTTTACACTTATGCCCATTCAAAATTCTCTTTAAAAATCTGAAAACACTTGATGGTCTGTCTTACTACATGCTCGGTGTGCTTATTTGATTGGTCTATATGTGCAAATTTTTTCTTCATGAACTTGAGTATCTTTGTACAAAATAGCACACACTATGGGGGAGCAAGTTAAGGTTAGATGAATGCTAATGTGAAGGAAATCACTCAAATTTTGTCTATCTCAATTCCCTCACACCTTTGATCAATTCTGTCTTTCATTCTATTCTTAAACTGCCTCTGAACAGGCATCTGTCGACAGCCTACAAGCACCCTGTCGACAGATCAGGCCAGACAGAACAATCTTTCTGTACACTGTGTACATCTGTCGACAGGTCCACTTTCCTCTATCGAAAGATATGTACAGTCTCTGCCTCCCAGAACCCTTAATCTTCTGTCTGTGTGATCCTGTCGACAGGCCATTTCTCCCTATCGACAGACACACTGAAAGTTGGAACTTCAAGCCCATTTCTTCACACATTCAGTGAGCAGCTTCATGTTTAATAAATAAGGTGTCTATAAGGTGTTAATGCATGTTTGACCACACCATGTACAAATGATATTTAAGCTATTCTTTATACCACTATGATTTTCACATACTACTCATGTTTGGGTTTAGGTTCTATCATTTTGGAAACATTTCACAACTCTCAAGGATACACACCTCACTCCTCTAAATAATTTCTTTGTAGGCAAACATAGTTCTCAATTTACTTGATCAGTCTTTTGGTCATGGAACTGTATGTCTAATATTGATAGCTAATCATATAAACTACTTGATCTTGAGCTTTTAAAGCAATACTTGGAGAACAGCTACCTATTTCTGAAAAATAGCATTCACATAAGAAAAATAAAAATCAACTTCAAATTGGGATAAATATAGAGCAATGTTGTGTTTTGCTGAGTAACCGGGGTGATGGGCATCACAAATGTCTGCCCTCGCGTTAAAAGGCTCACTCATCAACTCTGTACAATGGTATGCTAGACACTTCCACTGAGTAACTGGGGGTATGGGCACTTGTAATGTCTATCCTCACGTCAAAAGGTGTGAAGTCCTCTTAAGTACCACTTTTTCCCATTGCCTTTATGAATTGCAAATAAAGAAAAATGAAATAGTGTGAAGCCTCCACTGAGTCATAAATCCCAGGGTCATTGGTTTTATGATTGTCTTGACATATAGATATTCATTTCATGCATCATTTGCCTATCAACAAAATGGGGATTGTGTTGTCTTACACTGCATTTATACAATGAAGGGTGAGAGTGCATTGTTCTTCATTTTAGTAGGTGTTTTCTTAATGCTCTAACTTAAAATTCCTTGGGTATTATGTTAAAACCATTAAGGAAAATGAATTGGCTTTTTATATCTTTGTATATGGTTGGTTAAAATATGTGTTCACCTCTTATACACTTTAAATAAATACTTAGGAACCACTGCTCCAAAGTTCAAATTCACAAAATTCACCAAAACAGCAAACTGGCCATTTACTATATGTCCCTGTCGACAGGCATCAGGGGCCCTGTCGACAGCCGGCGGCATGCATCCTTTTGGAAGTCCAATGGGCACAATCCTAGGGCGAATTTTGGTGGGACCCGACCTTTCAAACTCTCACACCCTTTCTATAAAAGGTTCCCACGCCCCTTCCACCCTTTCACACTTCCAAAACACCTCCTTCCCTCCCTCTCTCCAAAAAACACCCTTCTCCAGGGCACCAGAAGAGATCCCTACATCTTCTGCCCTCTCTTCCTCTCTCTGTCTCCTTCCTCTCTCTAGTCACCATCCACATCGAGCTACAACCTCTGATGGCTCCATTGGCCAAGAAGATGGCATCCCGTCGTCATCCTCGGTCTCCCGAAGCCGGTCAGGGCTCCAGGGCACACGCCGAGCGTCAGACGAAGCACCGGGAAGATCGTTTGCCGGAGCTCATCATCCCGCCTACTCTTAGGCTTCTCGATGTCCATGGAACCTTCACGAAGCTCGTGCAGCCCCGCTACATTTATTTCGTCTCGTTGGAGGATATGTTTCCTGAACTCCAGCCTCTCTTTGATTTCCGGGGTTGGGCTCCCTTTTGCTACGATCACAAGCGGTACTCCCCAACCGCCGTGACCGAATTCTACAACAACCTCTGATTGTCCAGCAGCGGTGAGTTATACTCAAAGGTGAAACAGACTCCCTTCCTGATAACTCCAAACCTCTTATCCACCGCCTTGCAAATCCCCAACACTGGGATAGACATCAAGTCCCATCATCCAACACCCGAATAGTACCACACTCTCATTACTCTGCAGCCTTACGATCTACTGATCGTAAGCAACTAAATGCCAACTCATCCCTCCACTTCATCGTCTCATCCATCACATCTTCACCACCCTCATAGTTCCCAAGGATGGTAGCCGAGAACTTGTGTCCTCCCTCACAAGTCTCTGCTTCATCAATTCCTACTAGCTGAACCCATCAACCTCCGTCTCCTCATGGTCTCTATCTTTCGCATTTGCATTCGCAGTGCCAAGAGATCTATGCCATATGCCTGCCAACTCACTTCCCTCTTCCTATTCATTGGCGTTCAAATCCCAAAGGAGGAGATGATGGATCTCAAATCCCGTAGCTCCTATGACCTCACAGCTGCTCAGAGGATGGGCTACAAGTTGGTAGATGGCCTTGTCACACGAGACCTCAAGGGCAAAGGAGCAGCTGCTACTGAGGATGATGGTGCTGAAGAGGAAGATGAAGATGAAGAAGATGCTGAAAATGAAGAAGACTCCCAGTCTGAGCCACTAGATGCTCCGGGAGATGCTACTGCTGATGTTGCTCAGCCTTCCATCCGTCAACTACTTGCTCAGTTACAACTTTAGATGACAACAAGGTTTGATAGGCTCAATGCAAGAATGGACACAATGGACTCTAGCATTGCAGCACTGGATTCGCGTCCGGACACCATTATTACTGAGCGTCGTGATGAACGTTGGGCTCCTACACAGCCAGCTGATGAAGATGCTTAGCTAGTTTATGTGTCTAGGATTGACTCCAGTCTTGTTATCTTAGTTTCATTTGAATCCTATTCTGTTTTATGTAATGTTGCTTTCAAATGGTCATCATGCCATGTCTTTCCCTTTACATGTAATTTCTCCTATTAGCACCTCATGTACTGTGTATGCCTTATGGAAAATCAATACAAATCTTTGTTCTATGCATAATACATGTGTCTCTGGTGTGTGCTTTTGGATGTTGTCAAAAGGGGGAGAAAACTCAATTATGCACCTACTTAATTGATTAATTTTGTCATCATCAAAAAGGGGGAGAATGTTGGGTTCACATTCTAAATAATAAATACAACATGTTTTTGATGATGAACAATGTAAACAAATGTGAACAATGTGAATTGAGTTTAATGCATGAGATCTTCATACAAATGACTTGTCATAATAACTTGGTACAATGCTTGATTATATATGTTCATAATATTTCACTAACTATGTTTACTAATGTAGGAGATATACTATGCAAGACATGTGCCAACAACAAGTATGAAAGATCAAGAAAAGTCAAAAGACAGTGTACCTGTTGACAGCCATCAAGACCCTGTCGACAGATACCAACAGTCAGCAGCATACATGTTCTGGAAAACAAGCCCTGTCGATAGCAACATAGCCTCCTGTCGACAGAAGCATACAGTCAGAAAATCACAGTTCTGGAAAACATGTGCCTGTCGACAGCACCAAGGCACCTGTCGACAGATGCACACAGTGAGAGCTTCAACAAAACTTCCAGACTTCTAGAACTTGGCACACTGTTGATCCCTGTCGACAACAGGTGTATGACCTGTCGACAGACGTACAGAAGCTTCATATACGGGAAGTTTGAAAGTTACCAAACTTGGTGTTTCCTTCTACCACGTCTCTCCATATGTAAACACCAATATATAAACATCCTTTTGAAGCAAATCTCGTACACAAGTAGCCTCCAAGCAAGAACCCTAAAGAGTTCTCAAGATAAGTCTTGTTCTGCTGCTCTGCTTCAACCTACCGCCCAGAACCAAGAAGAGAAGTCTCTCCAGTGGAAGGTGAAGCCTGAACGTCGTGGATTCAAGTGTCTCCATCAACTTGTGATCATCAAGATGAAGCTTGAAGTCCAGCCAGACGTTTACCAGAAGAGTTTACAAATTTGGATTTGTTCTTCAACTCTCAAACTCTTCTCTATTTCTACTTTTTCATATCTGTGTGTGTGTTATGTTTCAAGCAGTCCTTGTGCTTGATACACGTGTGTGGGTGTTGATCTGATCGTGGTTGCACATCAGATAACACGTGTGTGTGAGTTGTAGTTTGTGAACTAGCTCATAAGCAGATTGTTCTGCGTGTGTGTGTGGCCTGTGGATGTAGGATACACGAGTTGTGTACTCCCAACCACGTAAATCTGCGTGTCTTGTGGTTTGAACGCTTTTACGCTAGATGTTTGGTAGGCACGACGTCTATACACACGTATTGTAGTTTGCTATCTATCTGTCATCAAGTCACAAACATCCACACATAGCTTAGAGTTTAATATTGTTTTGGTAATCTGTGTTTTAAAGAAAAGAAGGTGATAAACATTTTTAATCGGCAGTAATCTATTCAACCGCCCTTCTAGATTACCATATAGGGAATTCTGCAACCTTTCAAACTAGTGCAAGTTGGGATAAAATAGTAAGTGTACCTTCGACAACACCTCCTTTCTCTGAGGTGGTTGGTTCTTATAGAGCTTTCAGTCTACTTTGGCGCTTGTGCCCACCAAAACGTGCCTTAGGCACCTGATTAATCATCCATGGGGAGTCTGAGATCTTGTGGTTCTGGCTTTCGTAGCGCATACATTTCCCGAGTGCCTTCCAGCAGTCCTCAGATCTCTGGCTTGCCTCATCACAGTGCTTGCATAATTCCCTGTTGATGGGGGCTTGTTGATTACCTCCATCCCTAAAGTTCTTCATCTATTGATTTCCAGGCTGGCTGATTGGCCTCTTAATCCCGGTCACAGTTTGTGGCCTTCTAGATGCAGTTCCCTGTTCCTTCTTTGCCATGTTGCTCTTAATGTTTTCAGCGATAGCTAGAGAGTCCTCAAGTAGTAAAGCCTTTCTTACCATTTTTGGATATGTCTATAGATCCATCGGTCCTAGTTGTGTAATGTACTGAGGCCTTAGACTACTCATAAATCGCTTGGTCTTCAACCGTTCAGTCTAGACCAAGTGAGAAGCATAGCGAGCGAACTTGGAGAACTGAGCCTCATATTCTGCCATAGAGAGGCCTCGTTGCTTCAGATTGGTGAACTCCGCTGCCTTTCTTTCCTGGACTCGATCAAAGAAATACTTGTTGTTGAAGTATTCCTAAAATTGTTCACAGGTGACCTGTGCACCACCCATAGTAGCCTCAACCAATTCCCACCATGCACGGGCTTCCCTCTCTAGCTGATAGGTAGCCAGAGTAACCTTATTTTCGTCTGTGCATCTCATGACATAGAACGCACGTTCTATCTCCTTCACCCAATGCTCAGCTTCATCGGGGTCAGTGTTGCCACCAAATCGTGGTGGATTCATGCCACGGAACTTCTGATGAAGTTCACCAACTCCATGTTTCTCACCCCTCCCTTGGGTGGCCTGCAGTAGTGCTTGATTAAGGGTCTCAATCGTCCTCTGCATATCTCTCTCACGTGCAGCAGCCATTGAAATCCTTCAAGATAACAACATCATGATTATTAGGCATTAACCTTATTTTAGCATAATTCTAATTAGATGAACTTAGCCCGTGTTTCTACCCCAATCTCATAGTTGATTTTTAACAAGTTGACAAGTGGGGGTTTGGTCTTGGCTAAGCCTAATAATTTTCTATTTGCCTAGGACTTAAGGGAAAGCCTAAGCTCTGATACCAAACTATCACGCCCTGTGTAAGGCCCTCAAATTCTGTGCATATTATATCTATTTTGATGTTTATGTGTTCTGTCGAAATCTCTGTTTAACGTCAACATCTCTTGACGTTAAGAGTAGGTTGACGACATCTTTTTTGCCGTTGACTGTGTCCCCAGAGGATCTAGACGTCAACATCAATTGACGTCTATTTACGGTTGACGGTAGCTATGTGGCCATCTACTTCTCCGGCGGTGTTTGGGATTCTAGATCTGAAATCGTCTGGTTTTCTCTTGAGTTGGATTTGGAAACATATCCCCAACGGTTAGCACTCCTAATACCTAGGTTTACCCCGACTCTGTGGCCTATTTAACTTAGACATGTAGGATCGAATAGGTGGATGGATGAGATCTTGAAGGGGGGTTGAATAGATCTGACACCAATTATTGCAGAAGCTTAAGCAATTCAAAATTACTTCGAATCAGAGATCAATTCAAACAAACAATTTACTGATCTGAAGTGTGGGTGTGTGTAGATTATGTGTGAAGTAATTAAACACTTAGTGTGAAAGCAAAATCCTATGCAAGCATCTAGTGCAGACAAGCAGATCAAACCATTGCACAAAGGATTTTTAGGTGGTTCGGAAATCACACCAATGATTCTTACATCCACCCCTCACATAGTGAGGCTCCACAACTCAAAAGAGTACAACTCACACCGGAGCACGACGACTCCAAACACCCTTGAGCTCGATGGCTCAAACACATAACCTGGAGCACAACGACTCCAAAACTTGAGCACAACGGCTCAAACCACAACAGGAGCACAACGACTCCAAATTGACCATGACGACTCAAACCACACAGTGAGTGCGATGACTCACAAACAAGAGCTCGACGGCTTACAAACTAGAGCTAGATCAAAGACAAAAGAAATCAGATCCTCTAGCAATGATTTTATTCACAGACTCAATCGTACATAGAAATCTGCACAGATCTCACAGACGAAAGTGAGAAGAACACTCCAAGAAATGGGTAAAATAAATGTAGATTGGATGTTCCTTGGTGAAGAGGTCTTGCAGAGGCTCGAATTGAAGAGACCTGAAAGAATTCGATGAAGATCCCCTTCAATTTGCGATGCTCTGCTCCACTGGCATCTGAATTGCCAGAAATTGTTCTTCTCCTGCTGCTCTTCAGTTGGATCTGCTCCCTTTCTCAGCACATCAAACTTCTCTCAAAAAATTGGCCTTGATTCCCACGTCCTTCCTGTTAAAAGGATGGTCTGCAGCTTCTGGAGATGGAGCAAGGCACTAGAGAGACCCCTTTTTGCGGCCAAAATATGGGCTGGCTTGCCTTTGGGGTACGAGGATCATGGGTATTTATAGCCCCATATGTCCATGAGGTGTCTTGGGGTGCATGGGCACAGAAATCTAGGTCAAATCCTCTAATTCCTAAGCAACCACGTGTCCAGAAAAATTCCCATTTTTTGAGCTTTAGTCGAAGTGTGTCGACACACAGGCAGACGGTGTCGACACCACTGGCTTCAACTATGCTGACTGCTTCCTGGGACAGTCATCTAGTGTCGACACACAGGTGGACTGTGTCGACACCACTAGTTGCTTCTCTCAGAACATGCTTCTGGGACAGTCAGCTAGTGTGGACACACAGGTGGACTGTGTCGACACCACTGTGACAAATTTGTGTAAACCTAAAAATATAAAGTGTAAGCCATTAATACAAGATATTATCATTAGAATTTGAGATTTTAAACATCAAAAATATGTTGTTTAAGCATTGTTGTGATATGTATAAAATGTATAACATGTTGAATATGTCATCATCAAAATCAAGGTATGAGTGATGTTCATTGGTCATCATTAAAATACAACTTTAGGAAATTCCAAAACACACTCAACCCAACATTCTCCCCCTTTTTGATGATGACAAAATATATGCACAATCTCCAAATAGCCTGTAACACCCCATATAAGAATATGTTAAATGGACAAAATCAGTAGACTACCAACAACCCGGACTAGTCATTTTCAGAGCTCGAGATGGAAAAAAACTCTGAAGTTAAGCATGCTCAGTTGGGAGTAGTCCCAGGATGGGTGACCTTCCTGGGAAGTCTACCAACTGGCACGGTTGTTGGGCCAGTTTGCTGATTGGGTCGTCACAAATGGTATCAGAGCCTTGCCCAGCCGGAAGTGCAGGAACTAAGTGCCACACAGGGCAAAGTGCTACGCTATGGGAGCCACCTCTTGAGGCCATAATGGCGCAAAGTGCTACATAGTGGGAGCCACCTCTAGAATCCTGCCTGCCTGGGGTTTGATTCTGTGCTATATGTGAGCAGCGACGAGGACGTCGCTTATATAAGAGGGGTACATTGTAACACCCCATATAAGAATATGTTAAATGGACAAAATCAATAGACTACCAACAACCCGGACTAGTCATTTTCAGAGCTCGAGATGGAAAAGAACTCTGAAGTTAAGCGTGCTCAGTTGGGAGTAGTCCCAGGATGGGTGACCTTCCTGGGAAGTCTACCAACTGGCACGGTTGTTTGGCCAGTTTGCTGATTGGGTCGTCACAAATGGTATCAGAGCCTTGCCCAGCCGGAAGTGCAGGAACTAAGTGCCACACAGGGCAAAGTGCTACGCTATGGGAGCCACCTCTTGAGGCCATAATGGCGCAAAGTGCTACATAGTGGGAGCCACCTCTTGAGCCTGTGGGGGCCACCTCTAGAATCCTGCCTGCCTGGGATTTGATTGTGTGCTATATGTGAGCAGCGACGAGGACGTCGCTTATATAAGAGGGGTAGATTGTAACACCCCATATAAGAATATGTTAAATGGACAAAATCAGTAGACTACCAACAACCCGGACTAGTCATTTTCAGAGCTCGAGATGGAAAAGAACTCTGAAGTTAAGTGTGCTCAGTTGGGAGTAGTCCCAGGATGGGTGACCTTCCTGGGAAGTCTACCAACTGGCACGATTGTTGGGCTAGTTTGCTGATTGGGTCGTAACAAATTTTAGTATATAAAGTAATCAAATTTAAATAAAAGTGCTGGAGGGACTTCCAACATTATATATTAAGGACCCAATATCATAATTGGGTCAATAGACATCATTTGGCCCAATAATGAAAGAAAGCTAGAAAATGCAGGGAAATTTGTAACTTTAATTCGGCTGAAATGAGGAAGAGGCAATCTGAGTTGGATTGGGATGCAATCATGCATTCTTGGCAACCCAAATTCGTGCCTATCTATGGTGGGAGGTTTCCTAAAACCTCACACACTCTAAGGGAGGAAGGAATCCTCAAAAGATAGGAAACTGCACTGTCAAAACCGCAGCTTAGCTTTCCTAGTTATAATAGGACTCCTAAAACACCATGGTTGCTTAAATACTCTTCACCAAACTCTAGGAACGAGTTTTAGAACTTGATGAGATCGTGTGGAGAAGTTCTTGGTGGCTGGGGAGCAGGTGATCATCCACACCAAGTCGTTCTTCTTCCCCTGTTTCGTCTGCTGCGACCTGTGCAGACCATCATCTTGAAGTCGACCAAAGGTAGGTCAAACCTAAACCAAACCTTGCAAGGCTTATACCCCTGGAAAGAGGGTCAAGTCTACGTACTAACCCAAGTGGAATTCTCAAATTCCATGCAGTGTACACGGAGCAGTAAGCATTTTCCTTCGAGTGATCTGAACTCAGGTCTTCTGGACAAACGAGACTTCTTCAACCCATAAGGTAGGTGTTCACGGGCCAAGATTAAAGAAAACCAATGCCAACATGTAGTTCTTTGATTCTAGGATCATTTGCACTTGATTTGCCTAATTTTCATGGAGTATTTTTCGTGTATTAGTGATTTTCCCGAAGTCTTGCACAGTTAGGGTTTTTCTCATTCGTCATATTGTGCACTCGATTTAAGACCAAATTTGACTAAACTTTCTTCATGAAAGTTCTTCCAATTGAAGCCACGACCATCTTCTACGTTGGACATTTTGTCCAAAGATCCTTCGTGAGAGAGTTAGGAGCATGATAAGAGAGTCTCTGCATGATACTGCGATTCGGGCTACTATTGACTTTTTGTTCTTCATATGTTTTCTCGGGACTCGAGACCGAATTAGATCAAACCTTCAACATAAAAGTTCTGATACTAGTTGTCCTCTTCAACTTTTGTGTTGATCGTTTTGTCCAAATATCATTCGTTAGAGAGTTATAAGAGTTAGAAGTGAATCACTGCATGAGACATGTGTTCTGGTTACACCTGACCATGTGTTTTGTTCTGGGAAAGCCACTCGTGTCGACACAGCCTGTGCCCGTGTCGACCTGCTGTCCCAAAACAGCCCAGATGGTGTTCTGGGAAAGCCACTCGTGTCGACACAGCCTGTGCCTGTGTCGACCTGCTGTCCCAAAACAGCCCAGATGGTGTTCTGGGAAAGCCACTAGTGTCGACACAGCCCGTGCCCGTGTCGACCTACTGTCCCAAAACAGCCCAGATGGTGTTCTGGGAAAGCCACTAGTGTCGACACAGTCTGAGCCCGTGTCGACATGCTGTCCCAAAACAGCCCAAAAAGTGTTCTGGGAAAGCATCTAGTGTCGACATAGCCCCATCTTGTGTCGACACACTGTCCTAGTTTTGACCCAGAAAGTTCTGGGAAGGCCATCTACTGTCGACACAGTCCCATCTTTTGTCGACACACTGTCCCATGTTTTCCAGAAGGTTTTCTGGAAGCTGTCTCTAGTGTCGACACTACTTGATCTCGTGTCGACACAACTTGACCTTTTTGCCTTGTTTTGATGCACTGTGACGACACCACCTGGACTAGTGTCGACACTACTTGACCAGTTTTTCATGTTTTTGCTTTATGTTTGAAGCATGGTGTCGACACCAGCATGGGTTGTGTCGACACTACCTTTGCAAAATATTGCATGTCTTGGGTTTGTTCATTACATAATGTCTATTTAATGACTTAAAAGTGTCTAACCCATTGAAAAATCCTTAATTACATGAATATTATTCTAATTGCTTTCTTAATGATATGATCATACATGAAACTTGTGATTTACTCTTGTTACCATTCTAGCTTGCTTTAAATGATAAATTTTATCTTAAAATCTGTAAACCCATATGTAGTTAAATGCATTGTTCATTGCATGCCATCACGTTAAGTGTCTATTTTTTCCCGAGAGTTTGAGACCGACGGATTGTGAATTGACACACGTACATTACTCCACACTTTACATCAAGGGCGTGCACTTCTTTTCTCTTCTTGTTCTCGTGAGTATGAATTACAATCTAGACTAAAGCCATTAATGTAATGATTGAACTAAATTGTAAATCCTACTGTTCAGCTGTCAAATTTATCTCTTGACCATTGTTCTCATGGAATCATGTTCAATTTAATTATTACTTTTTCTCATCATCATCATGAACATGACATTACACAGGCTACATTTTGAAACTCTCATTGGCCATTATTAATGACTGTGGGTATCTACATTTGAAATTTTACATGAGATGGCTGACAGGGCACGAAGTGTGTCCAAGGGCTCCAGTCTAGCCCCAATGACGGAGAGTCATAAATATACTATTAACCATGGGGTATAATGATTACTGGCGTTGCATCTGCGCTGGGAGTACTTTCTTGCTTGTTGAATGTTAGATACATAACCACATACACGTGTCCTGGTGTACATTCTTGATGGATCTTTTCTTGGTGTACATTGATGTCTACGTGCCTGATTAGTGTTACTTGAACGTGCTTGTGCAATCTTGCTTGCTTGCTTGCGTGATATGGCCATCCTGCATTTATTGCAACTTGTGATATCTTGTTTTCTTGAAAACTATTGACATCAAGTGGAATCTTGCGTGCTTGTACAAAGTGATCTATTGCTAGTTCTTTCTTGTCATCTTGTTCAAAAATATTATTCTATCTTGTTCACTCTATCCAGTTTGTCTTATATATCATGTTTGAATGAGTTTTATTCGTACTTGCATATCATTCATCGTACTTGCCTAGTTCTAAAACGTTAATCACTTATATCATTGCCCGCACATTGAGATATAAATCCTACTGGGCTAGTTTGCTCATCCCCTACATTTTCCCAATCTAGGTGACAGTGAAGTTCAAGAGGAAGAGCCAGTCGAGGATGGGAATGCATCTCAGTGACAAGCGTCCCAATTATGAGTCTAGTTATCGTAGTTTATTTTGAGAGTTAGAACATGTAGTAGGAAGTGAGGGTAAATGTATTTCCTTTTTATTGAGTCAGTATTGTATTAGTTTCCAATTTTTATAAGTGTAGTTGAGGTTGAATACAGTTTTTATTGAGTTCAACATTTGGGCCCTATTATGATGTTGTGTTGATACACTTGTAGTGCGTGCTAGCTAGAGGCTTATTTGCCGACTGTCCACGTCTCGGGATATCGACTCAAATTGTTATTATTAATATCCGCTGTGTAATTCTCGGGACGTGACAGTTAAGTGGTATCAGAGCCTAGGAATATCAAATAGGATATGTCTCAGGAATAGGAGATACCTATGGAACCTAGGTCATGGAAATTAAATACAGTACCTGGTGAGAATGGGTAGAGACTGGGAATATGTTAGAAAGAATTAAACACTCCTACCCATTGACTCTTATAATATATCTAGAGACATTAACTAGTTTCCATCCTTTTCTCAGGAATCCTTATAACACTCTCACACAACTGCAATGGCTCGCAACCAGTGGCAAGCTATGCAAGACACTGTGGCTGGACTTACGCAGGCCCTGCAAAATGTAGTTCAGGCTGGAAATCAGGCTGCAGCTGCAAGGAATGGAGCCGGTGATCTGCACCGAAATTTTAGGAGTTTAAACCCTCCTCGTTTCTCTGGATCCCCTGACCCAGATGAAGCAGAAAATTGGCAAGAGGAGATTGAAAGGATATTCCAAGTAATGCAATGCAACAATAGGGAGAAAGTGGTACTGGCCACTTTCCAATTTACCAAGGATGCTCGAGCATGGTGGAAGGCCACCTCGGCCCACCTGCCAAACGTAGCTGAACTAGAGTGGGCCGGATTCCTGGAGATATTCCGGGGAAAATATTTCTCTTAGAGAGTGAAGGAGAAGAAGGCAGCAGAGTTTACTGCACTAAATAGAAGAGCATGTCTGTGGCTGAGTATGAAGCTCAGTTTGCTCGCCTGGCAGTGTATGCTACACATCTTGTGGGCACACAAAGGTTGAAAGCCAACCGTTTCATGGATGGACTCAGGCCCATGTTCATCGAAAGGCTCGGACCACACAACATTCAAACTTACACTGAGATGGTCCAAAGAGCTCAGCTAGTGGAGGACACCATGGCCAAAGTAGAGAGCATGAGGGGCAAGGACAACTCTAAGCCGGTCTTTGTCAAGAAGGGAGAACCTAATACTGTTCCAACATTTCGTAGCAACAATAATAACTTCAACAGCAACAACAAGAGGCCAATTGCTGGAAGAGATGCGGCGGGAGATAAAAGAGTCAAAGTGGAAGGTAGGCAGTCGTCTGAAAACTGCAAGTTCTGTGATAAACCAGGACACCGAGCTGAGGAATGCTGGAAGAAGCTCGGGGCATGCTTGAGATGTGGTGGTCGTGACCACCGTATTCCGGATTGTCCTATGCTGAAGGACCAGCCAGGGAGAGCCCAGAATGTATCACGGCGTCAGGGACGCCTTAATGCGGTCTTAGAAGCTGATCTACCCGACGAAGGGGGTATGGTGGAAGGTACCATTTCCATACACTCTCAACCCGCATTTGTACTTATGGATACGGGAGCTGCATATTCTTTTATTTCCACCACTTTTGCTGCAACTTTACCTGTCAAACCTGTACCCTTGAAATCCAAGATCATTGTAGCCACCCCACTAGGCTCAGAATCTGAACTCACTCACTACTTGTCAAAATGTGAAACCATAATTGGAGGACACAATCTCCCTGCCGACCTTATCTGTTTAGACATGAAGGGGTATGATGCCATTCTGGGTGTCGATTGGCTAATTAAATATGATGCCGATGTAAACTGTCGCCATAGGAGGGTCACTTTTAAAGGATCAAACCTTCCAACTCTATCACTACTTGGCACTCGTTATCACAAACACCCTATCTTGATCTCCTCCTTGAAGGCTTCTAAGCTGATCAACCAGGGTTGTGATGCTTTCCTAGTTTCCGTCTTAGCTACTGAAAAGAAGAAACCGACCTTAGAAGACATTCCAATAGCCAGGGAATATCCTGATGTATTTCCAAAGGAATTGCCTGGTATACCACCTGAGCGGGAGGTGAACTTCACCATTGAGTTACTCCCTGGGGCAGCCCCTGTTTCAAAGGCCCCGTATCGCATGTCCCCTGTTGAATTGTAGGAGTTGAAGAGACAGATCCAAGAATTGCTAGATCAAGGTTTTATCAGGCCCAGTACATCCCCGTGGGGAGCGCCAGTATTATTCGTCAGGAAGAAGGATGGAACAATGAGGCTTTGCATTGACTACCGTCAGTTGAACCAGTTGACAATAAAGAACAAGTATCCATTGCCCCGCATCGACGAGCTGTTTGACCAGATCTCCGGTGCACAATATTTCTCTAAGATAGATCTAAGATCTGGTTACCATCAACTAAGAATAAAGGATGAGGATATTCACAAGTCTGCATTCCGGAGTAGGTATGGTCACTACGAGTTCGTGGTCATGCCGTTCGGATTAACCAATGCTCCAGCGGCTTTCATGCAACTTATGAACATTATTTATAGGCCCTACTTGGACCAGTTCATAGTGGTGTTCATTGATGACATCCTTATTTACTCCAAATCCAAAGAAGAACATGAGCAACACTTGAAGGTTGCTCTGCAAGTGCTCAGAGATAACCAACTCTATGCTAAACTTAGTAAGTGTGAATTCTGGATGGAGGAAGTATCTTTCCTTGGTCACATCATATCCAAGGAGGGGATCTCTGTAGATCCATCTAAGGTGGAGGCGGTAAGGAATTGGGAAAGGCCGACAACTGTGTCAGAGATTAGAAGCTTTCTAGGGTTAGCCGGTTATTACCGTCGCTTCATTAAAGATTTCTCAAAGATAGCTGTACCAATGACCAGGCTTACCAGGAAGGAGAATCCATTTGCATGGACTGATGAATGTGAAGAAAGTAACAGGGCATTGAAAGAACACCTTACCTCAGCACCCGTACTAACCTTGCCAATTGCCGGGGGTAGTTTTGAGGTATACACCGATGCATCCGGGATCGGCCTTGGTTGTGTCCTGATGCAAGAAGGGAAAGTTATATGCTACGCGTCCAGACAATTGAAGAAGCACGAGGACAATTATCCCGTACATGATCTGGAGCTAGCTGCTGTAGTCTTCGCCTTGAAGATATGGCGTCATTATCTATATGGTGAGAAATTCCTTGTGTTTTCTGAACATAAAAGCTTGAAGTATCTGTTTTCTCAGCAGGACTTGAATATGAGGCAACAGAGGTGGTTGGAGTATCTCAAAGACTTCGACTTCACGATCCAATATCATCCAGGAAAAGCAAATGCTGTGGCAGATGCTCTAAGTAGAAAGCCAATGATCACAATGTCAAGTTTAATGGTAGAAGAGTGGAAGTTATTAGAAGACTTCGCCAAGTTAAATATTGATGCTGACATCAAAGAGAAGGGATGCTTTGTTGCTAGTGTTAGAGCACAACCCACCCTATTGGAGGACATCACAACACTCCAAGACAATAACCCTATAGTTGTGGAGATTAAGGCTAATCTGGACCAGAGGCCAGATTTCTCATTAACTGAAGATGGAAGGCTATTGTTCCGGGATCGAGTCTGTGTACCCGACCATGCAGAGACAAAGAAAATGATTATGGACGAGGCTCACAAGACCAGATATACTATTCATCCTGGAACTACCAAAATGTATCAAGATTTGAAAAGAAGCTTCTGGTGGCCGAATATGAAGAGAGAGGTGGCGGAATATGTCGCCCGATGCTTAACATGTCAAAGGGTCAAGGCAGAACACTTATGACCCGCAGGTAAACTCAAACCCCTAGAAATTCCAGCATGGAAGTGGGAAGGTATAGGGATGGATTTTATTTTCGGACTACCTAAATCTAGAGGTGGATTCGATGGTATCTGCGTTATAGTCGACCGCTTAACCAAGTCAGCTCACTTCTTGCCAGTGAAGAATAAGTGGTCAGTAGATGTTATGGCTGCATTGTATGTGAAGGAAATAGTCAGATTACATGGAGTACCAGTGTCTATCGTGTCTGATAGAGACCCTAGGTTTACATCCCACTTTTGGAAAGGACTGCATTACTCCTTGGGATCTAAACTAAATTTTAGCACGGCTTTCCATCCACAAACAGATGGACAGACGGAGAGAACTAACCAGGTGATTGAAGATATGCTTAGAGCATGTGTCCTAGATTTTGGAGGTAGCTGGCATGAACACTTATCTCTTGTGGAGTTCGCCTACAATAATAGCTACCAAGCTAGCATTCAGATGGCACCATTTGAAGCACTTTATGGCAGAAGTTGCCGCTCTCCAATATGCTGGTATGAAGTTGGCGAAAAACAAATGCTAGGACCCGAGATGATAAGGGAAACTACAGAGAAGGTAAAGCTTATTAAAGAAAGGATGGCAGTGGCGCAGCAAAGACAAAAGGCATATGCAGATAATAGAAGAAGAGACCTGGAATTTCAGGTTGGTGAACATGTATTCCTGAAAGTGTCCCCAGGCCGTGGGATCAGACGTTTTGGCATAAAAGGCAAGTTGTCACCAAGGTTTGTCGGGCCTTTCGAAATCCTTGAAAGAGTCGGCGAGGTGGCATATCGTCTCACTTTACCACCACAAATGGAAGGAATACACAATGTGTTCCATATTTCCATGTTGAAAAAGTATGTACGAGATCCATGGCATGTTATAGAATACGAGCTTCTGGAGTTCAACAAAGACGGACATATCAAGAGAAGCCAATTAAGATCGTGGACCAGGAACTGCGCCAACTTAGGAACAAGGTTATCCCACTAGTAAGGGTTAGATGGAATCAACGCATGGATGAGGACGACACGTGGGAAACTGAGGAAGCAATGCGTAAAAGATTTCCGGAGCTATTCACTAGTAAGTACACCTCACTTGTACAATAACTTGCTATGCATGAATTTGGGGACCAAATTCTCTTAAGTGGGGGAGGGTGTAGCACCCCGGAAATTTTAGTATATAAAGGAATCAAATTTAAATAAAAGTGCTGGAGGGACTTCCAACTTTATATATTAAGGACCCAATATCATAATTGGGTCAATGGACATCATTTGGCCCAATAATGAAAGAAAGCTAGAAAATGCAGGGAAATTCGTAACTTTAATTCGGCTGAAATTAGGAAGAGGCAATCTGAGTTGGATTGGGATGCAATCATGCATTCTTGGCAACCCAAATTCGTGCCTATCTATGGTGGGAGGTTTCCTAAAACCTCACACACTCTAAGGGAGGAAGGAATCCTCAAAAGATAGGAAACTGCACTGTCAAAACCGCAGCTTAGCTTTCCTAGTTATAATAGGACTCCTCAAACACCATGGTTGCTTAAATACTCTTCACCAAACTCTAGGAACGAGTTTTAGAACTTGATGAGATCGTGTGGAGAAGTTCTTGGTGGCTGGGGAGCAGGAGATCATCCACACCAAGTCGTTCTTCTTCCCATATTTCGTCTGCTGCGACCTGTGCAGACCATCATCTTGAAGTCGACCAAAGGTAGGTCAAACCTAAACCAAACCTTGCAAGGCTTATACCCCTGGAAAGAGGGTCAAGTCTACGTACTAACCCAAGTGGAGTTCTCAAATTCCATGCAGTGTACACGGAGCAGTAAGCGTTTTCCTCCGAGTGATCTGAACTCAGGTCTTCTGGACAAACGAGACTTCTTCAACCCATAAGGTAGGTGTTCTCGGGCCAAGATTAAAGAAAACCAATGCCAACATGTAGTTCTTTGAGTCTAGGATCATTTTCACTTGATTTGCCTAATTTTCATGGAGTATTCTTCGTGTATTAGTGATTTTCCCGAAGTCTTGCACAGTTAGGGTTTTTCCTCGTTCGTCATATTGTGCACTCGATTTAAGACCAAATTTGACTAAACTTTCTTCATTAAAGTTCTTCCAATTGAAGCCACGATCATCTTCTATGTTGGACGTTTTGTCCAAAGATCCTTCGTTAGAGAGTTAGGAGCATGATAAGAGAGTCTCTGCATGATACTGCGATTCGGGCTACTATTGACTTTTTGTTCTTCATATGTTTTCTCGGGACTCGAGACCGAATTAGATCAAACCTTCAACATAAACGTTCTGATACTAGTTGTCCTCTTCAACTTTCATGTTGAACATTTTGTCCAAATGTCATTCGTTAGAGAGTTATAAGAGTTAGAAGTGAATCGCTGCATGAGACATGTGTTCTGGTTACACCTGACCATGTGTTTTGTTCTGGGAAAGCCACTCGTGTCGACACAGCCTGTGCCCGTGTCGACCTGCTGTCCCAAAACAGCCCAGATGGTGTTCTGGGAAAGCCACTCGTGTCGACACAGCCTCTGCCTGTGTCGACCTGCTGTCCCAAAACAGCCCAGATGGTGTTCTGGGAAAGCCACTAGTGTCGACACAGCCTGTGCCCGTGTCGACCTGCTGTCCCAAAACAGCCCAGATGTGTTCTGGGAAAGCCACTAGTGTCGACACAGTCTGAGCCCGTGTCGACCTGCTATCCCAAAACAGCCCAGAAAGTGTTCTGGGAAAGCATCTAGTGTCGACACAGCCCCATCTTGTGTCGACACACTGTCCCAGTTTTGACCCAGAAAGTTCTGGGAAGGCCATCTAGTGTCGACACAGTCCCATCTTGTGTCGACACACTGTCCCATGTTTTCCAGAAGGTTTTCTGGAAGCTGTCTCTAGTGTCGACACTACTTGATCTCGTGTCGACACAACTTGACCTTTTTGCCTTGTTTTGATGCACTGTGTCGACACCACCTGGACTAGTGTCGACACTACTTGACCAGTTTTTCATGTTTTTGCTTTATGTTTGAAGCATGGTGTCGACACCAGCATGGGTTGTGTCGACACTACCTTTGCAAAATATTGCATGTCTTGGGTTTGTTCATTACATAATGTCTATTTAATGACTTAAAAGTGTCTAACCCATTGAAAAATCCTTAATTACATGAATATTATTCTAATTGCTTTCTTAATGATATGATCATACATGAAACTTGTGATTTACTCTTGTTACCATTCTAGCTTGCTTTAAATGATAAATTTTATCTTAAAATCTGTAAACCCATATGTAGTTAAATGCATTGTTCATTGCATGCCATCACGTTAAGTGTTTTTTTTTCCGAGAGTTTGAGACCGACGGATTGTGAATTGACACACGTACATTACTCCACACTTTACATCAAGGGCGTGCACTTCTTTTCTCTTCTTGTTCTCGTGAGTATGAATTACAATCTAGACTAAAGCCATTAATGTAATGATTGAACTAAATTGTAAATCCTATCGTTCAGCTGTCAAATTTATCTCTTGACCATTGTTCTCATGGAATCATGTTCAATTTAATTATTACTTTTTCTCATCATCATCATGAACATGACATTACACAGCTACATTTTGAAACTCTCATTGGCCATTATTAATGACTATGGGTATCTACATTTGAAATTTTACATGAGATGGCTGACAGGGCACGGAGTGTGTCCAAGGGCTCCAGTCTAGCCCCAATGACGGAGAGTCATAAATATACTATTATCCATTAGGTATAATTGCATCTGCGCTGGGAGTACTTTCTTGCTTGTTGAATGTTAGATACATAACCACATACACGTGTCCTGGTGTACATTCTTGATGGATCTTTTCTTGGTGTACATTGGTGTCTACGTGCCTGATTAGTGTTACTTGAACGTGCTTGTGCAATCTTGCTCTCTTGCTTGCGTGATATGGCCATCCTGCATTTATTGCAACTTGTGATATCTTGTTTTCTTGAAAACTATTGACATCAAGTGGAATCTTGCGTGCTTGTACAAAGTGATATATTGCTAGTTCTTTCTTGTCATCTTGTTCAAAAATCTTATTCTATCTTGTTCACTCTATCCAGTTTGTCTTATATATCATGTTTGAATGAGTTTTATTCGTACTTGCATATCATTCATTGTACTTGCCTAGTTCTAAAACGTTAATCACTTATATCATTGCCTGCACATTGAGATATAAATCCTACTGGGCTAGTTTGCTCATCCCCTACTTTTCCCCAATCTAGGTGACAGTGAAGTTCAGAGGAAAGCCAGTCGAGGATGGGAATGCATCCGAGTGACAAGCGTCCCAATTATGAGTCTAGTTATCGTAGTTTATTTTGAGAGTTAGAACATGTAGTAGGAAGTGAGGGGTAAATGTATTTCCTTTTTATTGAGTCAGTATTGTATTAGTTTCCAATTTTATAAGTTGAGTTGAGGTTGAATACAGTTTTTATTGAGTTCAACATTTGGGCCCTATTATGATGTTGTGTTGATACACTTGTAGTGCGTGCTAGCTAGAGGCTTATTTGCCGACTGTCCACGTCTCGGGATATCGACTCGATTGTTATTATTAATATCCGCTGCGTAATTCTCGGGACGTGACATAGCCTGACTCCCTTGACTGCAATAACTCCCCTTGACCATATTCATCCTTTGAACTTTCTCCCTTTTAAAGAGCTTTCTCCCCCTTTTTGACAGCATCAAAAGATAGATAAGAGAGAAATAAAGATTGTAGGAGATCAAGAAATGAAATGTAAGAAATGATTGTCAGAATAATCAAAATAGGTGAGGCAAAGTGATATTGTCAAATAAGAGAAATTATTGTGTTTTTGTTATTGTGCAACAAAGTTTAATCACAAAGACACACTCAACACAAGGTATTGCAAGATATAATGATCTGAATGTAGTTAAAATAATGATGCAAATGTGAAGTAAAGTGACCTATATGAGTGAGCAGAAGTATTTAACAAGGATGTTGGAGCTTTAATTTAACACAATATAGAATAATAGGTCTAAACTCAGTATGCATGAACTTTAGTAAGGTCTTAAACTTTTCCATCCTGTCAATTTGATTTTCTTTCATTTTTTTTTAACTGGGAAAGAATACAAAATAAATTAGTTAAATCTCACTTTCAGTGCAAGAGATCACATTGATCAGATGCAAGACCTCCTGATTACTTAGTGGTTTAACTTTCATTATCTTATACAGAGTTGAAAATTTTGATTTCCACTTTTTGACGCGAAACAAATCACTTTTTAGGTGAAATGGCCCAGTTACTCATAGTTCAAGAATTTGCATTGCTCTGTTTGTATCTTTCCAGATTGTTGATCATTTTCTTTTGTTGTTTTGCAGGAATATGTTTGCTTTGACCAGAAAAGTCATGACTACAAATTTAGAAAGAGTATTGTTAGCATGTGGTAAAAATGAAGCTTAAATATGCACATGTTAAATAATAAAGCTACTCATGTGCCTACAAGTGTTTCGCAAGTCATTTTAAAGACATTCAGTAATAAGATTGCACAACCTTGAAATGAAAACAAATCTTTGAAATTAAACTAAATGCACAATGATTTTAATTTGAGTATATTTATTCTCTCACAAGAAAATATCACAATGACTCAAAAATTCTGATAATTGGGGATCGAAATGGGCAACAATTGTCAAGAGAACTGAGTAAAGAGTTGACAGTGAGCACAAATCTGATACTGGAAGATTCCCCTTTCATATAGCTCCCACTCTCAAGGTGAACATGAAGATTATTGAAGAAGGAACATTTCAGTGAAGTGAAAGTAGAATCATCAAGAATGATTTAGATAAACAAGGCTCCCTCTCAAGAATTGCATAAAAAGAAGGCTCTTGATACTTGGCGGAGACTTATACTCACGCATAGTGAAAGTGTCTAGACAAGCTTGACTTGCCTTTCTTCAAGTCACTATTTAATATACCAAGAATGCCAATGTAGTGTGAGAAGCCTTCATTCTGTTATGAAGCAATATCCAAAGATTTTCAAAGAATCTGTCGACAACTGGATCTCATGTCTCGACAGTTACAGAAGTAGCAGACTCAATGTTGTCAGAATAACTTTTCAAGAATAGAGCAGCAGTGAACAACTAGTGCCGACACATGTGCACTATGTGTCGACCTGATCATGATAAATAAGAATTGGTGTCGACACAAGAGAAGATGTGTGTCGACCAGAGCATGATCAAATTCAAGTTTCTGAACTTTCAAGTTCCAACAAGTTTTAACAATTATTTGTAGCATTTTGTACTTCCTAAAATTAACTCCCCCTTAACATGTGCATGGAATAAAAAAAATTGTAATCAATTCACACATGATTATGCATACAATTAGCTTTATGCATAACATGACTTTTGGTACTTGGCGGAGTATTTTACTCATGCATAATGATAGTTTCCAAATAAGCATAACTTGTTTTTCACATGTCATCATTTGATATACCAAGAAATTAAAAAAGAAGAAGATATGCACAAAGAGTCATGGCACAAACAAACAAACATGATTTCAATTGTTATGACATAAATTTCTTGTTGGAATCAGCATTGAAACACATTTCTCATTGTTCAGATAAAAAATTAACCATTCATTTCATTCAGACAATTTACATTTGAAATGATAAAGAAATTTTACCTGAACAGTCTTGATTTCTTTTTCAATGATTTTACCAGTGTTCTCTAATCATTTCTTGCCTTGCACAACCAATATCTTGAATCCATTTACAATGTATGGCTGCAAGACTCCTCAGCTTGCTGATCAAGCTGGTTTTGGGACCCACACTTGCTTGGGTCCTACAATGAAATCAATGTTAGAGTGCAATAAAGATTTATGAATCCAAAATGGTTTTATTTTTGGTATAGATGCATTTCTTTCATTCATAGAACTATGAGCAGAATTAGTTCCAGATTTTATTTTTGCCTTGCTCAATGCATCTATGTTTTCATGAAGTCTTCTAATTTTTGGATTTTTAATATAAGCAGAAACAGAATGATTTTGTGTAGCTTTCTATGCGTATACACATGGAATTTTTGAACATTTTAGTATGAACATGATATTTATTCCTATGTGTATGAGCATATGCATTAGACTGGAATTTCTGAGCATGCACAACAAATCATTTATGTACCAACAGTCCCTAGAAATATGACCAATTTATGACAATGAAAGTATTGGACTGATTTGGCATGTTTATTGAAATTTTGATTTCTAATCAAGCAATGTTTTGCAAGATGACCAGGTTTATTGTAGTTATAGTTAAAATGAGGGCATTGAAATGTTGCGTAAAAACTGCTACTAGAAATCTACAAGGGGGGTTGAATAGATTTCTCCAAATTTATAAAATCACTTCAACAGAAACTTAGAGAAACTTAATTGAGTGTGAATGACAATTCTAAACAAATTAGACAAGCTAGATGATGAAATTTTAACAAACCTACCAAGCATCTAGCGCAAGAGACAAGCAAACCACAATGACACAAAGATTTAGGGTGGTTCGGATTACACAACAGTGTATCCTACATCCACCATCCACACACACACACAATTGTGGCTTATCTTGCCAGTTCAGAAAAGTCACAATGAACACACACACTCTGAGATATCGAAATCTCAGATTCAATCACACACACGTGAAATTGGGTACAAGGATTGCACCACTTTCACAAAAACCACACAGTATAGAATGAAATTGAAAAGAGAAACCAGTTGGAGCAGTTGAATTCCAAATTGAAGAGGACTGGTTCGAAGATCCCTGTTTCTGCTTCAGGAATGGGGATCAGCTTTTCTGCTTCAGCTCTAGGAAGAAGACTCAGATGGATCGAAATTCTCCTTCAATTGGATCGTCTAATGGATGCAAACCTCTTGTTCCTTCAGATCTGGGAGCAATTCGCCAGGTTGGAGTCTTCCTCAGAAATTGATCAGAATTCTCTGGAGTCTTGGAAGAACAGAAGTATATGGATCGACTTCTTGTTAAGCCCAAGTGGATAAGGGGTATTTATAGTCACATGGGTCCACAAAATATCTTGGGATCTGTGGGTATAGAAGTTCCCGCCCAAAAAGCCTTTCCCAAAAGCTCCCACATGTCCCTGTTAATTACATCAAAAAGACAAAGAAAAATTAGACAGACTGTGTCGACACACCTTACCTATGTGTCGACACCCTGTCCCAGTCATCACAAAACTATCTCCTGGAGTCTGAAACTAGTGTCGACACACAACCAGATTGTGTCGACACCACTGGGTAATTGCTGATGACTTTGTTCTGGGACAATGCACTAGTGTCGACACACAGTTGAGCTATGTCGACACCACTGAGTACTTACTGATGTCTTTGTGCTGGGATAATGCACTAGTGTCGACACACAGTTGAGTTGTGTCGACACTACTGAGCACTTTTGAGCTGTAAATGTGAAGGAAACATTGTGAGATAAAAATGTAAGCATGATAAGCATGATTTCAAAGTATTAATGAATCACATTTAGCTATCATCAAAATCAGTGATCCAACAATCTCCCCTTTTTGATGATGGCAACTATGATTCATTAAGTAACTTTGACTTTTTCACAAATATGACCAATTTCAAAGCAAGTCATAGGCATAACAAGTACATCCACAATTTTTCATCAACATCATCCAAACATTTTTATTTCTTGGCAAACAACCATATCATTCACTTGTGACAAATCAGTCATACAAACATTCAGCAATGCAAGAAATGTGCTTGCAAGAAATGTGCTAGCATTCACATCAAAAAGAAATGTATTTCCTAGATGCATGCCTAAAAAAGTAATCACCACATGAATCCTTCTCCCCCTTTGACATCATCCAAACAAAAGATATCAAGCAGAAGTGGTAGGGTATGATGAGCCAAATCTGAAATCAATCATCAGGGATTTTTAACATGATAAAGAAATCATATCCTTTTTCAACATTATCCCATTTATTAATAGTGGGAAGAGAAATATCTGACAAGAAATTAATCACCAAGAAATTCTGAAGAATTAGAGTGATTGCTTAAGTGATATAGACTATTCTATATAGTCAGCATCAACCTTTTCCACTTTTCCTAACCAAACGTGATCTGATTGCTTTAGGATTTAGACAACACATATGGAGATTGAACACTTTCAGAAGAATTAATGCAGGGTTAAGCTGTTCATTTTATTTGGCCCTTTTTTTTGTCACTTTGAAATAATGAGCAGTCAAATATAGTAAATCTTTTTCACTCAAGTAACATGTTGTTTACACACCAGAATCCCTGGTTACTAGAGATTTACTAATTATCCTGCCTCAAGGGGTGAATGAAAACCTTTTTACATAGAAATATACGTTTATCAGACGCCAATATTTCCAGTTACTCAGTTAACATTGGATTTTTTTTTTTTAATTTACCCCTTAGAACAGAGATAACACAGCACTTCATGACATACATGGCACTTCACTGTTTGTGAAGGTGTGCAGTTTCTCAGTGTTATGCCATTGCTCTGTAAAACTTTTTCTTTAGAATGAACATTGAGATTTTGACACAGCTTTACCCTTTCATCAGTCTTGAAGAAAGTGTTTAAAATCAATACATGATTGAGCAAAAATCCATGAAAGAAATCAAATTACTTGAGGAATTCAAAGTAAAAAGGAGTATTAACAGAAAGAACATGTTATAGCATTTAAGAAATCATCCCTTATGTTCTTCAGAAGACTGAATGAACATTTCATGTAGAGATATTCATCAGCACACTGAATTAACTTTGGTTTAATGAGAGAAAAATGGTACTGAATTCTTTAGCTCCCCCTGAGTTATTGATCTCATCTATTTGTCATCATAAACAGTTATGATTCTAATTCAATTTTCAGACATTTGCCTTTGTTTCTCAAGCAACAAGCTCCCCTCAATATGTGAATTAACGAGCCATTCAACATTCAGATTTTGGCAAACAAATTCATCAAGTAAACAAACATGATCATTATCAAGCACATGAACAATCACAATACAAAAGAAAGAACAGAATGATTCTTACACATTTTAGATCATGGGTACTAGGCGGAGGTTTCCTCAACACATAATGATAGCTTTCAAACAAGCATAACTTGTTCTTCACTAATCACCATTTGATATACCTCATAATCTTAGCATAACGAATCACAAAGTTCTTATCAAATTTTTATTTTTATTCCAATTTGCATATTCCAAGTTCTCTTCTTAAGAAGTGAATCTATCTTCAGCCAAAGGTTTTGTGAAAATATCTGCAATTTGTTTTTCAGTAGGGATGAATTCTAATTCAATGTTTTTATTTGCAACTTCATCTCTTAGAAAATGATGCCTGATTTCAATATGCTTTGTTCTAGAGTGTTGGATTGGGTTTTTGGAAAGATTGATTGCACTAGTATTGTCACACATGATAGATGAACATCCAATATCAATGTTGTAGTCAAGCAATTGACTTTTAATCCACAACACTTGAGTTGCACAACTTCCTGCAGCAACATATTCTGCTTCTGTAGTAGATAGTGCAACTGAGTGTTGCTTTTTGGATGCCCATGTTATCATGCAATTTCCTAAGAATTGACAATATCCACTAGTACTCTTCCTGTCAAGTTTACACCCAGCATAATCAGCATCAGAATATGAAATTAGATTAGCAGGACATCCAATTGGAAACCATAGACCCAAATCACAAGTTCCACAGAGATATCTAAAAATCCTCTTAACTGCAAGCAAATGACTCTCTTTTGGACTAGACTGAAATCTAGCACAAAGACACACACTGAATTGAATATCTGGTCTACTTGCAGTAAGATACAAAAGAGATCCAATCATACCTCTGTATTGCTTTGCATCAACCAGTTTACCTTTTTCATCTTTTTCCAATTTGATGCTTGTACTCATGGGAGTAGTTGCTGGTTTAGCTTGTTGAAAGTGATATTTCTTGAGCAACTCTTTGACATATTTGGCTTGATTAATAAAGAATCCATCCTGATGTTGTTTGACCTGCAAACCAAGAAAAAATTGTAATTCTCCCATTAGGCTCATTTCAAATTCACTGTGCATTAGATTAGAAAATTCTTCACACAGTGAAGGGTTAGTGGATCCAAAAATGATATCATCTACATACACTTGAACTACAATGATATGATTATGAATTGATCTTGTGAAAGAGTCTGATCCACCTTACCTCTGGAGTAATTCTTACTAACCAGAAAATTGCTCAATCTATCATACCATGCTCTCGGAGCTTGTTTTAAACCATAAAGAGCTTTATGCAATTTGTAAACATGGTTAGGTTTATCAAGATCTTCAAATCCAGGAGGTTGAGCAACAAAAACTTCTTCTTTAATGTAACCATTTAAAAAGGCAATTTTCACATCCATTTGAAACAATTTGAAGTTTTTGGAACATGCATATGCCAAGAGAATTCTCACTGCTTCTAATCTAGCTACTGGTGCAAAGGATTCCTCAAAATCAATTCCAAATTCTTGGTTATATCCTTTAGCAACCAGTCTTGCTTTATTTCTGACAACTTTTCCTTCTTCATTCATTTATTCCTAAACACCCATCTAGTTCCAATTATTGAGTTTTCAGGATTTTTAGGAACTAGACTCCAGACTTTATTTCTTTTGAATTGGTTCAGTTCATCATGCATGGCTTCTATCCAAGAATCATCTTTTAGTGCTTCTTCAATGTTTTTGGGTTCTATTTGAGAATAAAAGCCATATGATCTTGTTCAATGATATTTCTAAAATGAGATCTTGTATGGACTCTGTCATGAACATTTCCAACAACATTCTCAAGTGGATGGTCTTTAGAGTATTTGAAGTTACCTCTTGTTGTTGTGCTTACCTGCTCTGGTGTCGACTCAGTGTCCTGTGGTGTCGACACACTTTCAGGTTCAGTAACTTCTTCATTTTCCACAATTTGATCTTTTTCTCTCATAAGAATGTCAGCATCTTCTTCTTGATTCCTGAACAAATTAAGGTCAGTAGATTTTTCAATATTCTCATCAAAAATGACATGAGGAGTTTCCTCTACATTTTTTGATTCATTGTTAAACACCTATATGACCTTGAATTTTCAGAGTATCCAAGAAAGATGCCTACTTCACTTTTCTTTTCAAATTTATCAAGATCTTTTTTGTCATTATTGTGAATGAAAACTTTACATCCAAAGATTCTAAAATATGCAATGTGGGGTTTCTTACCTTTCAGAAGTTCATAGGAAGTTTTCTTAAGGACTGGTCTTACCATTACCCTGTTGAGGATATAGCATGATGTATTGACAGCTTCTGCCCAGAATTTTCTTGGAAGCTTACTTTCAATCAACAAGGTTCTTGCCATTTCAACTAGAGTCCTATTCTTCCTTTCTACAATTCCGTTCTGTTCAGGAGTCCTTGGAGAAGCAAACTTATGCTCAATTCCTTTATTGCAAAAATCAAAAATGAATTATTATCAAATTCTCCACCATGATCAGTAAGGATAGAATGGATTTTATTTATTTTTGCATTTTCAATTTTATCAACAAATTCTTTGAAGTTTTCTAATGTGTCACTCTTGTGAGATAGAAAGTACACCCATGTGAATCTAGAAAAATCATCCACAATCACAAATCCAAATCTATGTCCACTAAGACTGAGTGTCCTAGTTGGACCAAATAAGTCCATATGCAACAATTCAAAGGGTTTGGAGGTGATTAAGGGTGCAATTGATTTGAAAGATTTTCTGGTTTGTTTGCCTTGGGCACATGAAGCACATATAATTGCATTTTTCTTTTTCTTCATTTTGGCAAACCATTCACAAGAGAATTTCTTAACAACTTATTCAGAACATTTTCACTAGCATGACCTAACCTTCTATGCCACAGTTGAAATAGATCATGCTGATTGGCAACAAGACACAAATTTTCATGTTGATGACTATTCAAATCAACCAAGTAAACATTATTTATTCTTTGGCCAAGAAATTTTATTTTTCCATTATCTTTTTCAACAATTTCACATGATTCAGAATTGAAAATTACTTTAAGGCCTTTGTCACATAGTTGACTTATGCTCAAGAGATTATGATCAAGACCTTCAACAAGTAAAACATTCTCAATAGAGCTTGAAGGAGTCTTACCAATGTTTCCTGTTCCAATGATTTTACCTGTGTTCTTACCTCCAAAAATTACTTGTCCACCATCTTTTTCAATCAATGTAGAAAATTTTCCTCTATCTCCAGTCATATGTCTTGAACATCCACTATCAAGATACCACTTATCCTTCTTGTGGGCTGTAAGACATTCCTGCAAAACAGATTTAGAAAAACAATTTTGTACCCAAATTGCTTTGGGTCCCATCAGTTGTTTCAGCTCAACAGCAAGATGTTTTGGAATCCAGATTTGTTTTATTTTCTTCAAATTTATTCTTGATCTGCATTTTTCATCAGTATGACCAGATTTCTTGCATATTGTGCACATCATGACTCTTTGTGGTGTGAAAATATTATTCCTTTTGTTATGAAAATTATATCCAACTGAGAAACTTTTGTTGTTCTTTGGATACAAATCTGATCTATCATTTGATTTCCATTTTTGTTGATTTTTGCTTTGAACTTTTTCTTGTCTTACTTGGGTTTTGTTTTTGGATTTTAGATTTGTTTGTGATTTTTCTTTGATGATCTTTTCAAAGTTGCTACAAGAGGTACTACCTTGAACAAATGAAGTTATCAAGGTTTGTCCAATTTTTTCTTTGTTTTCAGGCTGATAACCTAGACCATGTTTGATGGTGTTCTTTTGAATTCCTAAGATAGCATCTAGGTTTTGCTTGCCTTTGACAAGTTTTAACAAGGTCTCTTTCTTGTCATCCAGTTCTTCTTTAATAGTTTTTAGTTCCTCTTGTATCACCTCTCTTTCATTTATGAGTTTTTCATTTTCATCCTTCAAGATCTATTTTTCTTTTTCAATTGATTGACATCTCTCCTTGATTTCATCAATTTGTTTATCCACACATTCTTTCTCCTTTTTAGATTATTGATTTCATCAGTCAACACTTTTAATTGCTCAGATTCTTGAGGACTTTGCACCATGCTGTTCACTTTTCATTTCAATGCCTTATTTTCATGTTTTAATTCACAATTTTTCAAATAACACAACATAGGTTTCTTCCCAGTCATCAGTTGTAAAATCCTCAAAGGAAGGACTTACCTCAGTATCTTCTTCATGCCTTGCCATAAGACATGTCACCTCTTCCTCATCTGAACTATCTTCTTCTTGGTCTTCTTCATCCTCATCACTCCATGTAGCTAGCATTGCTCTTGTCTTCTTGAATATCTGATTTTTCAGCTTCTTCTTTAGATCAGGACACTCTCCTCTCATGTGTCCTGGTTTCCTGCATTCATAACAAATAATGTCAGTCTTTTAGTAGTTTCCAATTTTTTATTGAAATCATTTTTCTTTGAAACATCCTTTCTGATGAAGGGCTTGAGCTTACCTTTTCCTTTCTTTCTCAAAAACTTTTTGAAATGCCTTGTCAATAAGGCTAGTTCTTCATCATTCTCTTCATCAGAAGAATCATCATTTTCATCAGATTGATCAGCAACAATTTTTAAGCTAGATGAAGCTTTTAGAGCAATAGGTTTCTTAGATGTGTTCAAAGATGCATTTCTTTTCAAGTTGATTTCATATGTCATTAGAGAACCTATTAACTCATCCAATTGCATGGTTGACAGATTTTTGGAATCCTCAATTACAGTAGCCTTTTTGTGCCAAGCTGATGGAAGTGATCTAAGGACTTTCCTAACAAGGTCACTATTTGAATATTCCTTTCCTAGACCTCTAAGACCATTTACTAAAAGCATGAATCTAGCAAACATCTCAGAAATAGTTTCATCACTCTTCATTCTAAACATTTCATATTCTGAGACTAGAATACTTGCCTTGGTCTCCCTTACCTCAGAGGTTCCCTCATAAATAAGTTGGAGTTTATCCCACATCTCCTTGGCAGTCTTACATGAGGAAACTCTGGAATACTCCTTAGGATGAATGGCACATTGCATCATATTCATGGCACTCCAGCTGAGTGTGGACTTATTGATCTGGTCCTTGGTCCATAAACTTTCATCCTTAGGAAGTTCATCTGGTCCCTTGTCAACAATCTTCCAGAGCTCATAATTCTGTGCTCTAAGGAATACTTGCATCCTTTTTTTCCAATAAGCATAGTCAGATCCATCGAAAAAAGGAGGTCTAGAGATTGAATGACCTTCAGCAATAAATCCCCTAACATTCTCCATAGCAATAAACTCTTGATCGTTAGATCAAACACTTAAAGTGTAATGAGAACCCGCTCTGATACCAAATGAAATGTTGCGAAAAAATTGCTACCAGAAATCTAGAAGGGGGGGTTGAATTGATTTCTCCAAATTTATAAAATCACTTCAACATAAACTTAGAGAAACTTAATTGAGTGTGAATGACAATTCTAAACAAATTAGACAAGCTAGATGATGAATTTTAACAAACCTACCAAGCATCTAGCGCAAGAGACAAGCAAACCACAATGACACAAAGATTTAGGGTGGTTCGGATTACACAACAGTGTATCCTACATCCACCATCCACACACACACAATTGTGGCTTATCTTGCCAGTTCAGAAAAGTCACAATGAAACACACACACTCTGAGATATCGAAATCTCAGATTCAATCACACACACGTGAAATTGGGTACAAGGATTGCACCACTTTCACAAAAACACACAGTATAGAATGAAATTGAAAGAGAAACCAGTCGGAGCAGTTGAATTCCAAATTGAAGAGGACTGGTTCGAAGATCCCTGTTTCTGCTTCAGGAATGGGGATCAGCTTTTCTGCTTCAGCTCCAGGAAGAAGACTCAGATGGATCAAAATTCTCCTTCAATTGGATCGTCTAAGGATGCAAACCTCTTATTCCTTCAGATCTGGGAGCAATTCGCCAGGTTGGACTCTTCCTCAGAAATTGATCAGAATTCTCTGGAGTCTTGGAAGAACAGAAGTATATGGCTCGACTTCTTGTTAAGCCCAAGTGGATAAGGGGTATTTATAGTCACATGGGTCCACAAAATATCTCAGGATCTGTGGGCATAGAAGTTCCCGCCCAAAAAGCCTTTCCCAAAAGCTCCCACGTGTCCCTGTTAATTACATCAAAACGACAAAGAAAAATTAGACAGACTGTGTCGACACACCTTACCTATGTGTCGACACCCTATCCCAGTCATCACAAAACTATCTCCTGGAGTCTGAACTAGTGTCGACACACAACCAGATTGTGTCGACACCATTGGGTAATTGCTAATGACTTTGTTTTGGGACAATGCACTAGTGTCGACACACAGTTGAGTTGTGTTGACACCACTGAGTACTTACTAGTGTCTTTGTGCTAGGATAATGCACTAGTGTCGACACACAGTTGAGCTGTATCGACACTATTGAGCACTTTTGAGCTATAAATGTGAAGGAAACATTGTGAGATAAAAATGTAAGCATGATAAGCATGATAAGCATGATTTCAAAGTATTAATGAATCACATTTAGCTATCATCAAAATCAGAGAACCAACAGGCATTTCTTACCTACTACTTACCTTGGCATGTATGCATTTGCTGGGATCTCCTTTTCCTGTGAGGAGGCATACCATGAGGAGAAGGAGGTACTTTTTGGTGGCTCTTGGCAATTTACTGATCTGAAGTGTGGGTGTGTGTAGATTATGTGTGAAGCAATTAAACACTTAGTGTGAAAACGAAATCCTATGCAAGCATCTAGCAGAGACAAGCAGATCAAACCATTGCACAAAGGATTTTAGGTGGTTCGAAAATCACACCAGTGATTCCTACATCCACCCCTCACATAGTGAGGCTCCATTACTCAAAGAGTACAACTCACATCGGAGCACGATGACTCCAAACACCCTTGAGCTCGACGGCTCAAACACACAACCTGGAGCACAACGACTCCAAAACCTGAGCACAATGGCTCAAACCACAACAGGAGCACAACGACTCCAATTTGACCACGACGGCTCAAGCCACACAGTGAGTGCGACGACTCACAAACAAGAGCTCGACGGCTCACAAACTAGAGCTAGATCAAAGACAAAAGAAATCAGATCCTCTAGCAATGATCTGATTCACAGACTCAATCGTACATAGAAATCTGCACAGAACTTCATGCACAGATCTCATAGACGAAAGTGAGAAGAACACTCCAAGAAATGGGTAAAATAAATGTAGATTGGATGTTCCTTGGTGAAGAGGTCTTGCAGAGGCTCGAATTGAAGAGACTTGAAAGAATTCGATGAAGATCCCCTTCAATTTGTGATGCTCTGCTCCACTGGCATCTGAATTGCCAGAAATTCTTCTACTCCTGCTGCTCTTCAGTTGGATCTTCTCCCTTTCTCAGCACATCAAACTTCTTTCCAGAAATTGGCCTTGATTCCCACGTCCTTCCTCTTGAAAGGATGGTCTGCAAGTTCTGGAGATGGAGCAAGGCACTAGAGTGACCCCTTTTTGCCGCCAAAAGCTTTTTTGGGAGTTGTATGGGCTGGCTTGCCTTTGGGGTACGAGGATCATGGGTATTTATAGCCCCATATGTCCATGAGGTGTCTTGGGGTGCATGGGCACAGAAATCTAGGTCAATCCCCTAATTCCTAAGCAACCACGTGTCCAGAAAAATTCCCATTTTTGAGCTTTAGTCGAAGTCTGTCGACACACAGGCAGACGGTGTCGACACCACTGGCTTCAACTATGCTGACTGCTTCCTGGGACAGTCATCTAGTGTCGACACACAGGTGGACTATGTCGACACCACTAGTTGCTTCTCTCAGAACATGCTTCTGGGACAGTCAGCTAGTGTGGACACACAGGTGGACTGTGTCGACACCACTGTGACAAATTTGTGTAAACCTAAAAATATAAAGTGTAAGCCATTAATACAAGATATTATCATTAGAATTTGAGATATTAAACATCAAAAACATGTTGTTTAAGCATTGTTGTGATATGTATAAAATGTATAACATGTTGAATATGTCATCATCAAAATCAAGGTATGAGTGATGTCCATTGGTCATCATTAAAATACAACTTTAGGAAATTCCAAAACACACTCAACCCAACATTCTCCCCCTTTTTGATCCATGTGTAGGGTTTATGGTTAAAATTTGGGACTATTTTGATATCTGTAGGTATGGTTTGCAATTATAAAGGTATTAAAAGCCATATTATGCATGATTATTCAAGAAACGGTAATTTCCAGGGATTAGTATCATGTTTAGGTACTGTTATGCATGATTTAATACTGTTAGACAGTCATGATAGATTCTATAAATTGAAGTATATGTGTGTGAATGGTATGCATGTGAATGGACCAAATAGTGCATGTAAAAAGATGTAAACCATGTAATTAATTGTGATAATGTGATTAAGTGAATGTGTGCCGAAAGTGACACTGCTACCATAGAAGGCTATGGAGCCGTACTGTAGAAAAGATCCTATAGGAAGGCTCAATGTGTATGTGATATCCTGTGGGCATCAAGATGAAATCCTAGAGGGAGACAAGTACCACTGGTTAGAACAACATTTATGATGATATTACGTCTCCTGCCATTAACTATTTTGTCGTCGCTCTGCTAGCGTTGTGCAGCCGCCGACGCGCCGGATCTATTCCAGTGGCGCTGGGCATCGGCCCCATGGCCGCTGCCGAGGGGGGAACCCTGTCCCCACCTCATTGCTATCCCCGGTTCCTTCCTCATCGTGCCATCAAGTGGAACGATGTGCTGTAGATGGAGACGCGGGGTCCTCAGCCACCGCTCCTGCCCATGACTTGGGCCATGGTCGCTCTACGTCGGATGCATGCATGCAGGAAATAAATGCAACTGGTGCTAACCCCTCAGCCCCGATGGCATGGGCTCGTGATGGGGATCTTCCTCCGAGGTCCTTTTCTCAGATTTTAATGGAGTCTGTTAAGCCTCCGACTCTTCCTTTGATGGTTCATGGGCATGCTAGTTCAGATTCTGGAGAGCCTGTGGTTTTTTTCACTCTTGAAGAGGTACGGATATCCTGTACCCCGTTCAACTTTGCTATCATAGCTCGCACTCCGCTCAGGCGCCCATCTTTTCAGGATATTCGTATGCACTTCACACAACGTTTCAGTTTTGTGAAAGATTTTGTCATTAGTGCCATGGATGGTCGTCACCTCCTCATTCGCTTCCAAGATAAGAGTGACTATCTTCAGGTCCTGTTGAAAGATACTTTATTTGTGAAGGGCAGATTATTCAGATTCTTTCAATGGTCGATGAATTTTTCTCCTGAGGAGGATTCTCCTTTAGTTCCAGTTTGGTTGGAGATGTCGGGGTTGCCTGCTAACTTCTATAATGAATCCATGCTTCGATCTATTGCTGGCAGTGTTGGGTAGGTTCTCCAGGTCGATAGAGATACTATCAGTTTATCTCGTGCGCATGCTGCTAGGGTTTGTGTTCAATTGGATATATCTAAAAAACCTCCTGACCGTGTCTGGATTGGCGTTGGCGCTGGTGGATTGTGGCAACCGTTGATCTACCCGAATCCGTTGTCGTTCTGTCACTCATGTAATCGTCTTGGTCATGTTCCTTCCACTTGCAAGAAAGCTAACATCAATATTAGTCCCCTGCCTCTGGTGGGACATGATGCTCATCAGGGCGCTCCAATTCTTGGAAAAAAAAATATGGCGCCAGGTCAATAGTGACAAGGGATCTGATGATCGTGGAAAGTCTAAGGTGATAGATGATGTTCCTGCAGTCATTGCCTCCGAACCTGTTTTCTTTCGATGGTCCTAGTGATAAGGATGCTGGAATTCTGGTGTCGTTGATCCTATGAATACTATGTCTTCCAATGCTTTGCATGCTACCATTGTTCGCCGTCATGTGCCATCTGAGGCAGGTGAAGAGGAGTTACTTGTGTCTGATATTGTTGTTCCTGTGAATATTGTGCTTTCTGATGCTTTGCCTACTATTACAGTTCGTAATATGCCATCTGAGGCTGGTGTTTTTGTTCGTGATAATGAGTTTAATGGGAGGAGTGCTATAGACCTGACATCTAGTACTGCTCTTGTTCCTGTCACTGACCCGCCAAATATAGAATCAGAAATCTGTGCACCTGCTTGCCATGTTATATCTTTACCAGGCTCTGAGTCCTTACCAATGGATACTGATTTTACAACTATTCATTCAAATTTTGTTGGGCAGGAGAATGCTAAAACTAAGAAGGTTGATGGTGTTAAAACTCGATCTTCCCTGCGCTGGAGCGCCTCTGTGAATGCCTCTCAATAATTTTCTTATGAAGAGTCTTATTTGGATTATCAGGGGGATGGTAATGCTGAGTCCATTAACAGGTTGAAGTATTTCATCCGGAAGTTCCAGCTTGTCTTTGTCGCCATTATTGAACCTAAGTTAAATAGTGACAAGATTGAGAGATACAAACTCAAACTTCGTATGCATTCTTGCTTATTAAATTCCAATGATAGAGGCTGTATTTAGTTGTTCTGGAAACAGGATGTTACTGTCCATTTTGTTTCGAGCTCTGATCAGTTTTTAACTGTGCGCATCAGCTCCCCTTCACATCCAGAATTTTTTGTTACTATTGTTCATGCTAGTTGTCTTTTGACTGAGCGTAGAGACTTGTGGGATAACATGGTGGATTTCTCTGCGTCTTGTGATAAGCCTTGGCTTATTGGTGGTGATTTCAACAGTATCCTTGATCCCTCAGAAAAAAGGGGTGGTCGTAGGGCTTTTGAGCGTTCAAGTATAGATTTCCAAGCTTGTGTTTTTGCGGCTGGTTTAGAGGATGTAGGTTTTTCTGGGATTATATTCACCTGGTATAATGGCCAACAGGCTAATGGTATTTGGGCCAGACTTGATAGGGTCATGGTCAATGGTGATTGGTTGGTCACTTGTCCTGCTATCAAGGTCCAGCATTTGTCACGTGCTTGTAGTGATCACAGCCCTCTACTCATAACCCCATTGTCCGATGCTCCTGCTGGCCCATCTAGATTTTGTTTTCAGCAAATGTTGATTTCTCACGAGCGTTTTCTTCAGGATACAAAAACCACCTGGGAGGCTGCTCCGTGTTCCTCTCTCCCTCTTCTGAACATGGCTATGAAGCTAAAGCATATGAAACTTTTCTATATAGATTGGAACAAGAATGTTAATAAAAATGTCCATGATAATGTCATGCTTGCTGAAGAGGCTCATTCTATTGCTCAAACCATTTTTGATGGTGATTCACACCTGAAAATCGTGTTCAGCTCTCTGCTGCCAGGGATGATCTTGCTCGTGTTCATTCTCAGGAGGGAATATTCTAGAGGTAAAAATCTAGATTAAAGTGGCTGAAGGAGGGCGATGGAAACACTAAATTCTACCATGCTTATGCTGCTTCTCGTAGAAGGCGATCAACCATCAATCAGATTCATAATGATATTGGTATGCCTATGACTGATAAAGAGGTTATGGTAAATTTATTCGTCTCTCATTTCTCTGCTGCTTTTGCATCTGCCCCTCATCATGTTGATCAGCACCTATTGGAGGATATTCCAGGCTTGGTGGATGATGAGAGAAATGAATCCCTTTGTGTGGTTCCTAATGCTGAGGAAATCAAAGGTGTTGTCATGACAATGTCTCCAGATAGCGCTCCTGGGCCTGATGGCTTTACTGGCCATTTCTTCAAAAATTTCTAGGATTTTATTCAGAATGACATCATTTCTGCAGTACAAGGTTACTTTTGTGGACATTCTTTGCCTAGAGGTTTCACCTCCTCCCTAATTGCATTGATCCCCAAGGTCGATATCCCCAAAACTTGTGCTGATTTCAGGCCAATTAGTCTTTGCAACTTTTTCTATAAAATCATATCCCGCATTATCAATGATAGACTAGCTCAGGTTTTACCTATCCTGGTCTCTGAGCAGCAGGGTGCCTTTGTTAAAGGTCGAAATATTTACGAGAACGTGGCTCTGGCTGGGGGGATGGTACAACACTTGAACAAACGGTGTAGAGGTGGAAATGTCATTTTCAAGCTGGATATGGCCAAGGCATATGATCGGCTGGAGTGGGATTTTTTGTATGCTGCGCTTCGCAAGTTTGGAATCTCCATCAGTTTCATATCTTTAATTGAACCCCTTCTTTCTAATTGCTGGTTTTCTATGTTATTGAATGGTGACATCCATGGCTATTTTAAGTCTACGAGAGGCCTCCTCCAGGGAGATCCTCTTGCACCAGCCTTATTCATTCCTACTGAGGAAGCTTTAAGTAGGGGGCTCAGCTCATTATTTTATCGCAGCAATGGTGGGGCGTTCCAAACCCTTCATAGATGTCCTCTGGTATCACATGTGCTCTTTACTGATGACACTCTTATATTTTCCAATGGTTCTGTTAGACATATCAGGCGTCTTATGGATTTTCTTAGGGCTTATGAGTGTTCCTCGAGTCAACTCATTAATGTGGAAAAAGTTCTTTCATTGTGGCGGATAAAGCACCGCTCTCTCTTAGTCGATCTATAGCTAATATAACGGGATTTGTTCAGGCCAAGTTGACTATCAAATACTTGGTGTATCGCTTTTTGTTGGAAGGAGGAGGCCTTACTATTTCTCACATATTCTAGCTAAAACTGTAGCTAAATTGCAAACCTGGAAGTCAGAGTTTCTTTCATCTGGTGGGAGGCTTATTCTTAAAAGACATGTGTTATCTGCTCTGCCTATTTACACGATGTCATCTCAGGCTATTCCAATAATTGTCATGAAGTCCTTCCATATATTGCTGGCCAATTGTTTTTATGGCTCCTATGATGGTTCGCCTAAAAAACACTGGACTTCTTGGGATATTATCTCCCAACCCAAGGAGTGTGGACGGCTGGGGGTTCTTAACCTTTCCCAGATGCAATTTGCCTTAAGGACCAAAATGCTTTGGAGGGCGATTTCTGGCACTTCTTTATGGGGCACTTTCTTTCAGGCAAAGCACTTACATCAATCTCATTACACTACTGCTTCTTTTCATTTGTTTGCTGCTGCGGATAGAAGGTTGTGGCAACATGCTACTTGGTTGATAGCAACTAATCATCGAATAATGGTAAAAGGCTTGGGCTCTCAGGCTAGTTTTTGGTTAGATGTTTGGACCGGATCGGCTCCACTTAGATGCTTTCTACCTGATCAAGTTTGCTTTAATTTGCGTAAAAAATGTTGGTCTATTAACCAGGTGATATCTGACCCCACTTGCCATCACTTCATATTGCTCAGCAGTTCTGCCCTCCTTCCCTACTCAGACACATTTTTGTTTCTAATGCTGGTTTGGATAAATGGATTTGGTGCCCTACTACTAATGGTGAGTTTTCCATAAATTCTGTCCGTAAACTTCTTCAAGGTGCCCCAAGGCATGGCTGGTCCAAAATTTGGAGTCCCCATGTTCCCATTAAGTGGTCAGTTTTCACCTGGAGAATGGTACGTGGTTGTGTACCTACTGATGATGTCATATCCAGCTCTGGTATTCCATTATGCTCAATGTGTTCTTGCTGCAGACCCTCATTGTCAAACTTGTACTCATCTCTTCTTTCATGAAAAGTGGCGACAGAAGTTTGGTCAAGTTTGTATGGTTTTCTAAATTTCTGCAACAGATCTGTTACTAATGCTTCACATGGTGTCATTCATTATATTTCTGGTCTGCACTGTTCTACATCTTGGGGACGTCTGGCTAGACATATATTTCTGGCAGTCATATGGGAGCTATGGTGTAGCCGCAACAGAGCAAGATTCGACTCTCAGCCCATGGCGGCCCGTCAGATTTTGTATAGAGTCATGATGGCTGTTTCTGATTCTCTAAAAATTCTTCCTCTCCGTCAATATTCCTGCCCTTGGCGTCTCTCCATTACAATTCAAGATATTCTTCATCATTGTCAGGATTTACATATTTATTTAAGTCATGTTTACCGGGAGGCAAATCAGGTGGCTGATAGTCTTGCTGGTCATGGTTGTACCATTTCTTGTTCTCGTATTGTTTGGTCATCATGGGCTGATATCCCTCTATCTGTAAAGGGACCCTATCGCCTTGATAAGATGGTGTTTCCTTCCATCAGGCCCTGACTATCCTTAGTACTGATTTTCAAGATTATATAAAATTTCCTGATAGGTGTGTGGTGGTGGAGTGACTAACTCATTCCTTCTATGAAGGGGTGAGCGCTCTCCTACTTCCCCTACCAGATATTCAAAAAAAAAAAAATAGTACCACTGGTTAGGGTGGAGAGGGCTTCTCCCGATTTTGCGCAATTACCAAGATTCGTCACTATAATGCCTAGGTGTCAGGTATGTGTTATGTGATATGTGTGTCCTTCTTTATGGTGGTTCGGACTATGTGTCACGACAAATAATGTGTAAAGATGTGAAATATGTTTAAATGTGCAAAGTGTTCATGTGAAAGTGATGTGTTAATGTGTTACCATGTGAAATGATGTGAATATGTTTTATTTATGTTAAAACAACAAGAAAAAATATGTGATTATGTGATATAAAAGCATGTGAAAAGTGATAGATATCATGCTAGGTGTGTTAGTAAGCATCTGATTAAATTCCATGATCAAGTTGTTTGGAAAAATGATATGAATGAATTGAAATTGATACCACGAATCAAGTTAAAGACCATGTGCAGAAAGCACGTTATAGGTTATTCATGTGTACTTGTTTAGTTTTATATGAACCATGTGCCAAAGTTCTCTTGTTGTTTAAAAGAATAGCATGAATGTGATATGTGTAAGGATGTTCCAATGGGTTACTTGGTGAGTCCTTGTGAAGACTCATACTCGCTTTAACATACAACTGAGACATTTGTCCCCTTGCTTGAGGAGGACATTATGAGGAGCGACTCCGATCGAGGGGAGTAGATGTGCTTGTGGAGATCATTTGCTTAGACTGCACTTTCTTTCACTTGTATGTGGACAATGTTGTTAAGTTATGGACTTGTATAATTGTGGACATTGGAAATTTTCATTGCTACTATATAGACTTTGGAATGTGTGATTGATGATGGAATAAGAATAACTTTCATTTCCGATGTACTTTCTTTTGTTATTTATGTACATCTCTACCTACTATGTTGTGTTGGGTACATGTCCCACTGTGACGGCGCACTTTATATCGATGTGGATTGGTATAATTGTACAAGTATAAAGAGGGTCGTTACACCCTGAATTTAGTAGCGGAATTAAATTGAGAGCATGAGTGTGACAATACAAGTATCAATAGTCAAGTAATTCAGAGTGACAACTAAGTATAACAAAAGACTTGAGACAATAATTGTGCCAGCCAAAATAAGTCGTTATTTCATTTCCTTCAATGCTAACTTACAACCTTTCATAATCAGAGCCAAACACAAGGCACATTATTGTAATTCAACGTACATAAGACTCATAAAGAATTAAACTAACTATTACAGACTCTATAGACTCTAAACATGATGGCTGACGTGCTATGTTGAAGGGTACACTCTGAGAAGCTCTTCACTCTTCCCCAGTCTGATCATTCTCTATCTCCTCATAGTCATACCCTGAAATAGTGCAAGAAGTAGGTGTGAGCGCGCTAACACCTAGTACGATTTATATCTCATGGTGCGGGCATGCTTTACGTAAATTAACAATTTATCAGGAAAGATACTAACATGCAGTACTCATGGAAAGATGATCGTGCTGACGATATTGAACAATTAACATGGTATAACATGTACTTGACAAGAGCACGATTTAGTGAACAACATCCGATGACAATTATCATGTGAGAAGGAACGATTAACAATGGAATGGATGACAGAACAATCATTTGTCAAATAAAAGAGATTTAATAATCTATAGCAAGTATAATGAATAGTATAAGTTGAATTTCCATTGAATTCTAGTGGACAATGACATATTGGGTTCAATAACGATGACATGTACAATGGATTGGCCATTTCATTTATAATAGTTCAATCAATCAATCATTCAATAACAATGTGAAAAATTAGCCAGATCAATCTTGCAGTCAATTAGGTAATTTCCAGACACCTCAATGGATCATATACTTTCACGATTATAAGTATTTCAGGTGCTCCTCCCAGGACCAGACTGGGCCCTTATATGCAAAGGCATCAGTCGTGAATCGAAGTTCCAATAATTTCTCGTAATTCTATTTCATTTATGGTCAACATGATTTTCAAGTAATAGACTGTCATGTACTAAAGATCATGTCAATGATTATAAGGAGAATAAGGCAAGTGAACATGATCCAGAGTAAATTTCGGTAGCATAACATCTTAATTTCATTAGTTCATTCTTTACACTTAGTGGCTTGGTTCCATGTAACAAAATCACTCTCACGAGAAGTAGATGAGAATGGAAGTACTTTCTATCTTCTGGGAACTTCAATGGTACAACCAACTCGGTCTCCATGAGGGAATCCACAAAGTATGGAGATTTACGGAGGTCTTAGTGGAAAGGTCCCTAGTCTACCAGAATGGAATGTCCAATAGAGAGTTTCCAATCCCCCAAGAAAGGGCTGCATATATGTGCAAGAGTGTAGTGTAGAACGTGTCTCAATATCACAATCCACTAGTTTAAAACAACAGAAAGCAAATAACACGAAGACACAATATAGAACATGCAATTATAACTAGCTTTTCAGTATTTTAACATGATATACTTCCGTAATAACAAGCTAGAACATGAAGGATCATAACAATCTTAAGCTAGAAGATCATGCACATAAGAACAATTAGAATAGGCTTTCAACTTGTTGTAACTTTTACATGGATTAATAGATTTTAGGCCACTGGATAGACTATACAACTTACAATAAATCATAACATGCAAATCTTGCATTCTAGATTGACGAAATAGGTCTCGGGTAGGCTATTAAATCAAGATGGGTTTAGTCGTCGCTATTTCCAAGGCCATTAATAGTTAAAACAGGTAATTGGTCAGTCTACTAAATCACGACGGGGGTACCTATCGCGTTCAAATCGCGAAGGGCATTACCGACGTATTTTCAAAGGAATCGATGCAGACACAATTGTGGCACATAAACGTGACAGGCACGTCAGTCGCCTTCATATCGCGACAAGCAGACACGTCGCCATACGATTCAAAATGTGACTGGGAGAACAATTGCCTTCATAACGCAACTGTCAACGGGTCGCAACAAGTCAATTCTGACGACGATATGCATCGCGTTCAAGAACGATTTTCAAAATACGATTATAAAAATTACACAAAAACCAAGGGCCAAAAACATGGTCAAATCACGACGGTATGATCAGTCACGTTCTAGATGTGCACTAAAAACCATGAAGCACACAGTTTGATGCGCCAGGGCTGTCGGGATAGACCCTTGAATGTGATAAGATGGTCGGTCGCTATTCAAGTAAATGCGATGGGGTTGTATGTCTCGTTCATGTGATGAAGAAAGTGACGTCTGGAGTGGTCGCGTTCATGGTTCTCACCCGAGAATAGCAAGAACGATGCAGTTTCTCTTGATTGATCTATAACTCAAAGCTAGAGGACCTTAGATAAAACTCTGAACATGAAAGTTGTAGGGGACGATGAGTAACAGAGAACTATGGATTTGGGTTGACCTAATTTGACCTCGGTATGCATGAATCATGGTATGAACACAAAAAGCCCTAATCATTCGCGACTCTTGAAAAATGCTTAATAGTCAAAGCATGCTTGATAAAAAAATGGGCAATTAAAGTGCAAATGAAACTAGACTCAATGCTCTTTAATGTGGTATATGATATGTTTAATTTTAACTCGAGAACACCTACCTTTGGTTGATCGTAATACAAGTCCTTCACCAGATCGAAGCAGCACGAGGGTTGGAGAAGAAGCACGGTTTGTGGTCGATCTCCTCCTCTTCTAGTGCCCTAGCTCGACCTCTCACGACCCCAACATGATGGTAAGTCATCCCCACAAGGATTAAGATGATTATTTATAGATCTAGGGTTAATTCAAGTCCTATTGTAACTAGGAAAAGGGAGACTCCAATTTTGGTTGATCCTTTCCAAAGCTTGAGGATTCCATCCCCATTTGAGTGGGAAAACTATTAGGAAACTTCCCTCTTGATGGGACACGAATTTGGGTCAATTTTGGAGTCTATTAAGCTGAATTTTTGCCCTAATTAGCCTTCCCATTCAAGCCCAATTAACCCTACAAATTTTGGGATTTATTGTCATTTGGTTTTGGTATTTGGTCCAAAAGGGTGTGTTTGATCCAAACAATATTAATTAGTTGAATCCACTTATTGGAAATCTAACCATAATTTTATTTAATTTTTATTTGAACACTTTTAATCATTACGATAGTATTTGCTATTTTCTTTATTTTTTAATCAATTAAATTTTTGGGATCTTACAAAACTAATCATTAACATTATTTTTTGGGAGTTTTAGATCTAACTCTTCTTAACATAAGTTTTAAAAGAAAGTCATATTGTAACGGCCCCAGCGCCCGGACCCCCAGCTTCCACTAAGAATCCGACCGTCGGTACCTCTACCCACGGGCCCAAAGACCCGGAAGGGCTAACAGACTAGTGTAACAAGATATATAAGGGAATTAAGCAATGACAACAAGCACTAAAAATGTACTAATAGGTGAAGGAAAGCATCCAACAAAAAGTACGAGTCTAGTACAATCCCAAGTACAAAGAAAAGGGGGATAACAGATCCCTTAGGGGCATACCCCGACGGTGACGAGTCACAAGTACAAAGGGAACACTAATCAACGAGGTCTCCGTCTACTACGTCCTGGTCTCCTCTTCCCACTGTGGAAGGTATTGCTTTGAAGTCTCACCTGTAAAGAGGGGAATGAGCTTCATGAAGAAGCCCAGTAGGGACTACAAATCTCCCACTAGTTCTAACAAGCAGAATCGATATATGTTTTAACAATAAATAAGTAAGATAATCTATTCTACTAACAGAGTAAGTGCGAAAGTGGAAAGTAACTACACGGCCATCAGTCTAAACATGTCGGCACCGAAAACCCATGTAAACCATGGCACTAGGACGAACCCCAAGGCTATAAACATAGACAGAGAACAACTGCCTGGAGAAAGACACTAGCCATGGAGGACAACTACCACTAGTCAACAAGTTAGGTGCGCCACGCGCCTTATCCTCAACCACCAGTTCATGTGTAACACCTCCCGTCGGAGTGAGACGAGGAACTAAAAGTAACCACACAACTACTGTAGCCTAGCCAGACTACGGTCCCATGCTTTGCCCCTCTAGATGGTACCGGAACCACGTAGAGTGAGGCAGTGAGAAGGACTAGTGATCTATGCTGAATGAACAACCAAACCACCTCGGCATACCAGACTCAACTAAGAGAGCTCTGCAAACAACTCTATGCCGTTGTCTCCACCGTTTTCCCCTTAGCTCGAGCGTCCGCAACTCGAGCACTCCCACCACCATGAGAACTCTCTCAATCGGTGCATGTGGACGGGGGGTCCAAGTAATGGTAACAACCTCTCACTGGACAAGCCCACAAGTGCCTAGCACCGGGCGAATGACTAGTGTAGGACCGTGCTAGGAACAACACAAGTGCCAAGAAACCAGAGACGCAACGAAATGGAAATCCGAATAGGTCACCAGTCACTCTCTGTCTGAGAAGGTGACAGGGTCACTATTGCTTTCTCAGAGGAGGCGACACAAGGGCTGTCGCCACCTGAAGGCAACACTCGTCCTATCGTGACCTGGGTTAGAAGGTGACTGGGGATGAGTCACGCGATTCGGGTAGCAACAAGGAACTTGTCGCGACCATAGACAGAAGTTCGGGTGCCCACCTGAGACATCCAGTAGCCCTACAGTAAACCAGGCTGAAGGCGATGGCCACCCTGTCGCAACCAGAATGTGACAGGGTGTGCGTCGCTACTAGACTAGAAGGCGACGGGGATACGACGCTCCTAGGTGCCAACCCGAGGCCTCCCAAAACACCCCTAAATGGCAAATCATGTGTACACAGAGGGAGGGGAGCATGGAGAACCATCAAAACACATGTTAGGAACACAAACCACCCTCATCCACACCCATGCATGCCAATTTGAGTGATCTACACTCATGAACCTCACATGCACACATGATAGAACACTCAAACCTCAACCCCAAATCATTCTCAAAGGATCGAACCAAGCATCCATATACACCTAACATGGATTCTACCAGTCTTGGAGAAAGGGAGGGTTATCCTATCATGATAGAACTAGGGGGAAGAATAGGGGTCCCTACCTCAAATAGAAGAGCCAACCCGTTGAGGTCTTCTCGTGTCGATGGCCACCTCCTCCTCGCTCCAAGCTGCACGCTCACGCTGTCCACGAGCAATGTACGTCCTCCTACATGCCGAAGGGGAGGTCACCACCATGAAGAGGAATCCGCCACGCTAGAGAGGAACACTACGCCGAGGAGAGGCACCACAATCCTCACCACCAACACTATCATAATCTCCCCACCGGGATGCTCACACAGAGGAGGGTCGGAGGAAGGGGAGAAAGAAGGAGAAAATGGAAAGAAGAAGGGAGATCTGATGGACTTGCCTATATAGGCCACAGATCTGAGAATGCGACAGCTTGGTGGTCACTTTCACTAATGAACATGACAACCATCTGGTCGCGACCTCAAAGTCTTGGTTAGACCTAACCATCGGACCCACCACGTGTCACCCCTGCATGTCTGACACCCTGAACGCATGACTAGCATGTCGCCTTCAGGTTGCATGCGGCATGACACGTGTCCCGACTGTCCTAATAGCAAGACAACAAAAGAGCTATCAACGGCCAGGATCTGTCAGAAGATAAACGCAACAAGGTACCCGTTGCGTTCAAAACAAGAACGCGACAACCACATTGTTGCCTTCAGAAGGCGATAGCCGATCTGTCGCGACCTTCAACAGAAGCTGACCGGCCAATGGAAGGGATGTTACACGTATTCACCCCCCTCGAGGACATATAAACTCCATCTCAATCCAACAAGTGGTATCAGACCGGGTTGTTCTCTAAATAATCAAATGGTTCGAGAAGAGATGGCAGTTGAAATGCACAACCTCGATGGTCAATCCGTAACAAGGCGACCATTCTTTAACGATGAAGATTACCAGTACTGGAAGATGAGAATGGATTGTTTCATCCAAGGCACAAACTTTGATATGTGGCAGGTAATAGAGCAAGGCGATTATACTATTCTTGCTGAAAATTTATCTTAGTGGTCATTAGCTGATAAGAAGCATGTATCTTAAATAAAGCCAAAAATAATCTTTACTGTCCACTGTCTAAGAATGAATTTAATAGAGTGTCAGTATGTAAAACTACTAAGAAATGTGGGATAGACTAAAAATAACATATGAAGGTACAAACAAGGTAAAACAAACTAGGATAGATATTCTTGTTCACAATATGAACAATTTAAAATGTTGTCTAATGAAAACATAACTCAAATGTACAATATATTTATGGACATAAAAAATGGCTTAAGTTCATTAGGAATACATTATACTAATGAAGAAGTAGTTAGAAAATTCCAGGTCTCTAACTCAACCATGGACTCCTAAAAGTAATAGCCATAGAAGAAGCCAATGATTTAACTGAACTTTCTTTAGATAAACTATTAGGATCTATCATGGCATGTGAAATTAATATGGAGAGATTTTCTGAAGGTTCTTTGGAAAAGAAAATGTCTACTACTTTGAAGACTGTAGCTTCTCCTTCTTCCTCCTCTTCTAAAGATTCAAAGGAAGACTCTGAAGACAGTAATGACGAAGGCATGCTATCGAGACAACTTCAGAGAATTCTAGCCAAGAGGAAGAAGTTTGGATTAAAAAGATACTTCAAGAATGATAAGAAGAGCAAGGAGCCATCTTTCTACAAATGTAAGCAATCAGGACATATCAGATCTGAGTGTCCAAAATTTAAAAAGAAAGATCCAACTAAAAAATTTTTGAAGAAGAAAGGTAAAGAGAAGAAATATAGAAAATACAAGAAGAACGCTATGGCAGTATCTTGGGATAATGAAAAAGCATCAAGTTGAACCTCCTCAAGCTCGGAATCAGAAGTGGAAGAAGCTAATCTAGCCTCATGGCAGAACTAGATTAGGTAAATTCTGAAACTTCATTTACATCTTGTTTTGATTCAGATTCTAATAGTTTAGAAGAAGCTTTATGATAAATATAAAAATATATTAAAAGAATTAAAAGTTCTTAAACCAAATTTCGTTAATGAAGAGAAAACTAACACCATACTAAAATCAGAAATAGAAAAATTCAAAGATCAGTTAAATGAAACTAAAACATCAAATAGTTTATTATGTGAAGATTTGAAAGCAAAATTGTAAAATCATGGAACTAGAAACTAAAGAATGAACTAAGAATAAATAAAAACTAAAGGAAGAAAATTATTATTTAAGAGCTTCTATAGATAAAATAACAACTATAAGACATCCTTGATAATAAGACTAAAAGATGCTAGAACAGGTAAAAGGGAATCTAGGGTAGGGATATAACCACTAGTAAATAAAGAGAAAGTAATTATCTGAACAATATCTAACTCCTAAATTTGTAAAATAAAGTTAATGGAAAAACTAGAAAAGTAACCCAACAATTCAACAAATAGAAGAATAAAATTTACATGACTGCATAATAAAAATTACATATTGATGATCACTCCATCCCCATATATAATTTATTTATTATATATAATTCTGGTGATTAACAAAACCTTAACACTATTTTTTAACAATCTTTTGTGAAGTTCATCCATAGGAATAATCAAGCAAAAATATAAGTTATTCTCACACATTGTTATTTAAAGTTCAGAGCAGTATTTATTCTAAGTACACATTGATTTCATAAGTGAAACAACGATTCGGTCATCAGTTTCTTAAGAGAAACACCAATTCTGGTCTCACATCGATTCATAAGTGAAACAACGATTCCGTCATCGGTTTCTTTGAGAAACAACAATTTCGGTCTCACATCGATTTCATAAGTGAAACAACGATTCAATCATCGTTTCTTAAGAGAAACAACGATTCGGGTTCAATCGATTTCACAAGTGAAACAATGATTTCGGTCTCACATCGATTTCATAAGTTAAACAACGATTGATCACTGTAACGATTCATTAAGGAAAATAATGATTTCTGTCTTACATCGATTTCATAAGTCACTCAAGTAACGATTTGATAAGTGACCAATGATTTGATCGCTATAACGATTTGCTTGTACAACGATTGCTTTCACTTGTACAACGATTTGCTTCACATAAACACACGATTTGCTCAAACAACGATTTGTTTCTACTGAAGAACGATTTTGATCATACAACGATTTCACAAGTAGAACAACGATTTCATCAACAAAAAAATTTCATTATCATTAACAACGATTTCACCTATATTCATGAACACATTGATTTCATTTTACCATAAATTTCATTTATGCATATATCATCAATTTCATGATAACATCAACTCTCTCACAACAATTATGTTTTGAATGAATTATCATACATTTTCATTGTTACTATCTTTCTAGATAAATTTGAAAATGTCCTCCTTATATTCAAATATATTTTGAAACACTGTGGAGTTCAAGTCTCCCCGTATATCTTTATATCTTGCAACACGTAACATTTATTATGACTGATCACTTCTCTGCATGTCACATATCTGTGTGCCTTCTATACCTGTGTTATATTACAAACACCTTCAGGGTGACAAAAGGGATTTCTATTTTGATGTATATTCCTTATAGCATGTCTTCTAACTGTAACGACCTTCTTTATATCGGTATGGTTATACCAACCCACATCGATATAGAAAGTGTCGCCACAGTGGGACATTTACCCAAACACATTCACTAGGCTGAGACGTACACACATATGATCACATAACAGCGGAATAGACAAACGAATGTAAATTTTATATCCATCATCCACATTTATCCACAGTCTATATAGTATAAGAATAGGAAACTTTAGTTCCCATAACTGAAATTTAAATCAAATACAATGTCCACAACTTAAATACATGTCGACCTTTATTACATACTTATGAAAATGAAATTACAATAAGGCAATCTCCACGAAGGGTCCACTACTCACGCTCGAGTCACTCCTGACTATCTCCTCGGAAGAAGTAGGAATATCTGCACCTGTACGCCGAAGCAAGAGTGAGTGTAAAAGACCTAAGAAGTAATTCCATCACATAAACATACCATACACCACATGATCTTACATTTAAAAAGAACTACTACTACATGTAGTATGGATTAAACAATCCTTAAAGAAAACCTAAACATGATACTACCCAATTATAATACATGGTACATGGTGTATGTTCATTTTACAATAAGAAAAAAAACCTATCACATGCTTCTACACATTCTTAACATGCTATCAAATTTCACATTTGATCATATTCATGTTGTAACATGATGCAATTTAAACATGAGGTTCGCACTTGATGGAAGAATGTTTCTAGCATGGGTTCTATGTGCTTTTTCGCATCTATACACATTTATAAACATGACAAGCTTGTGTTTGACATGATTTTAACATATTTATAAACATATTCACAATTTCAACTATCAAACACATAAATTATATGTCCACATGATAATTTTCTCATTCACACAATTTACACATTACATTTCACACGTACAAAATTCGCATTATTATCATTACATGCCGTGACACATAGTCCAAACCCCTCTAGAAGGACACACACTTATCTCATCACACACATATCTATCACCTAGGCAATATAGTGATAGACCTTAGTTACTGCGCAGACCGGGAGAAGCACTCTCACCCTAACCAATGGTACTTGTCCACCTCCAGGATTTTATCCCAATGCCTATGGGATCTCATACTCATATGAACCTTCCTTTAGGGAATTTACTACGGTACAGTTTCTCAGCCCTCTAAGGTAGCAGTGTCACCCATGGCACATTTACACATTTTCCCCCTTTTTAAACACACACTATTTGCATACCATTTAACACATTAAATCTATATTCACATACTTGCAAATGATTTAGGTTACCTAACATGGTACTACTGTTTACCCGAGTTAAACAGTTAAAATTTAATCCAAATCATGCTGAAATCAACTAATTAGTTTCTAATCACTTTAAGCATGCTTTAACTAGTCACTTCATCATGAAATACACAATTCAATACCTACGGTCACCAATTACATGAAATTTTAACTACAGACCGTTTACAGATCAAGCATCATGCATACAAATTTTCATATTTTGGAGTCATACACAATTATGAAAAATAAAACATGCATTCTACCTAATTTATAACTAATCAATAAGCATGGTACACAGTGCCATATACATATTATCTATTCTAAATTTTGTGACCAACAGTCATGATATTACATGCAATTCTGAGAATTTATTTTTACATCATACAATATTAGAGATTTTAAAACCGATAATGCATGCTCATTGATTTACAGTTTAGAAAATATAACTATTTACACAGATATCAGAAAATTTCCAAACTCTCATGGCATGAAACTGATACCCATAAACATTGTACAGAAATTCTCTAACATCCAAATGCCACATGGATCACATAATCAGTAACTTCAAGTTTGGAAAAACTGTTTAAATACATTTCAGGAATTTTCATAAATAGAATATTCAATGAAAATTCCAAAAAATTTCACACACATCATCCACGCGAAGTATTACAAGCATATAAAATTTACAGTATATCCTCATGTGCAGAAATCCAAAAAATAAATTATAAAGGGGCAAACATCTCACTGTTCTTGCCTGAGGAACTCAGCGACAAGGGTGTGGCTGCTTACCTGGTTAATGGCAACATAGGTGGCCGCTGACCTCGGATCTTAACGGTAGCAAAGGGTGCCTTAAGTTCATGTCTGTGTAAAACATAGACTGAACTCAATAGTCGAATGAAGGGGGGTTCAGGACTCGAACAAAATTTTGAAAAATAGCCTAGGACCTACTAGACATATGTATGAATAGTGTGGAGGGTTTACTTGCCTTCAGAAGAATCCAAAATCAAAATTTTAAGTCAAAGAAGCCCTCCTCGGCCTGAGCCAAAGAGTCCCCAAATCTCCCCCAATCTGGCTTCTATGTCGATGCAAACAGTCACCCAATGTCGAAGAAGTTTTCCCCAACGCTTAGACTCCCCTCCAGTTGCAGAAGATCGCCGAAAGGAGTCACCAATCGCTGGATCAAAGGGTCCAAAGTTCAGGTTTCGCACAGAAGAAAACTAGGGTTTTTGACAAATGCCAAAAAGGATCTTTCGGCCGGAGATTGGGTATCTATAGGGTTGGGGGTCAGAGGCGAGTTTAGGTAAGGCTAGGTGACGTTGAGAATGGTTTCCTAAACAAGAGGTGAGGTTTTCGCGGATGTTTCCGGATCTGAAGACGCAACAGATCTGGAAGGCTAACGTCAACATCACTGGCCGCCAATATGGAGTTGGCGTCCAGCGATGTGGCCACTAACCCATTACTGTCAACCTATGTTGACGCTAACCGTCGTTTGCCAGAACTTAAAATGCAGAAAACCATATTCACTCAATGCATATACATGGAATATACAATAATACACTAGAACATGAATACCATTCATGCAAGTAAACGAAATATATATATGTAATAGATATACATATATATTTACAACAATACATCAAATAGTTTATTTATATACACATATATATGTCTACACATACAACATCAATTTCTCACACAATCAAACTCCTATATAAGAGAGTAAAATGCTAGGGCCTTACATCCTCTCCCCCTTAAAGAAACTTCGTCCTCGAAGTTAGACCGATACTATTCAAACAACTGAGGATACTTCTTCTTCATTGCATCCTTAAGCTCCCAAGTAGCCTCCTCTCGCGAGAAGTGGCACCATAACACCTTCACCAACGCAATGCTCGTGTTCCGAAGATGCTGAAACCTTCTGGTCAAGAATAGCTACTGGTTGCTCCACATAAGATAGATCTTGCTGGATTTCCACTGGCTCGGGGCTAATAACATGAGATGGATCTTTGAAATACCTCCTGAGCATAGATACGTGGAAAACACAGAGAACACTAGCTAACGCTGGGGTAAAGTTAGCTCATATGCCACGTTGCCCAGTCATTTGAGAATCTCATACAGGCTAATGAATCTAGGACTTAACTTACCATGCCTGCCAAATCTAGCTACACCACGAGTAGGCGAAATCTTTAAGAAGACATGCTCACCTACCTCAAACTCCAAATCCTTCTCCTGTTGTCGGCAAAGCTCTTTTGCCTATCTTGTGCCGCAACAAGCCTCTTCCTGATAAGTTGGGCCTTCTCTGAAGTCTCCTTGACTAACTCCGGACGATCAGCTGCCTATCACCAATCTCCTCCAACATAAAGGAGATCTACAAGGCCTACCATACAATGCCTCAAATGGAGCCATATCAATGCTCGCATGAAAACTGTTGTTATATGCGAACTCCACAGAGGTAAATGGTGCTCCCAATCATCTTCCAATCCAGAACACACACCCTCAACATATCCTCGAGCGTCTGGATATTCCTCTCGGACTGTCCATTTGTCTGGGATGAAACGCCAAATCGAGCTTGAGCTCCAAACTTAATGTATCCTGAAGACCCTTCTATAGCCTCGAAGTAAATCTTGGATCTTGATCCGAAATGATCGACTTCGGCACACCATGCAATCTAATAATACTACTAATATACAATCTAGCTAAGCTCTATACTGACTGCTTCTTCTTCATGGGAAAGAAATGTGCAGTCTTCGAGATCTATCT
>JACBKR010001988.1:0-39507 GCA_014218235.1 Colocasia esculenta | reverse complement strand
CTCCTCAAGGAGATCATGAGGAAGAGATTCCTCATAGTCATGGGAGGTGTAGAATGCAGCATCCTGATTCTCATCACCATAGATTGGGTTCAAGTAAGACTCGATTTTTGGAAAGTGGGAGTTTTTTAATGCACCAAAACAAGGAAAGCCCTATCCAGACTTAAGAGAACAACCTGACCTAAACAGACACCTAGTTTCCTAACAAGACAATCCTATGCAAACAAAAGAAAGAGAAGAAGTCTCACCCAAAAAACAATTGGCAATGATGATGGTTTCTTTTATTTGATTCAAGTTCACCTTTTAAGGTTTGATCTTTTAGCAAGTTCCATCAAAGGAAAGGTTTCCTAAAGGGAGAAAGCTTCCAACTTCGGCTTTGACTAGGATTTTCTCACAGACTTACCAATGTATGGATCCTAGATCTAGGTGGCAACAGGTACAACCAGCCTCGGCTGTGTGGGAATCCCACAGTCAGCGGGGACTTACGAGGCCCTCAAGCGAGTGCTCTAGTCAGACACAAGGAATATGTGGCCGAGAGAGTGGGCATCGCCGAGGAGGACAACCTAAGCTAAAATATGGAAATATGAATGCGCCCTATGTGCACCGAGTGCATGCAAATCTAACCTAAAACTAGCAAAATAGAAATCAGGCCGACCTGCTCTCAAAAGCAGAAGCGACAATCTACCTGTCGTGACAAGAAGAGCGTCGTGTTCTTCTTCGAAGTGGACAATGATCAGATATACCTGATTATGCACGAAAATCAAACAACCCTATAGCATGGAGGACTGACAGACTTGTAAAAGCATGGATCAGGCACAATCAACTCACAACATGGATGGAGTACTTGAAATAAACCCAAAAACATAGAAATAGATGGATTTAGGAGCACTGACCTGATCGCGACGACCACCCTGTCGCTTTCCAGATCGCGACGACTTCCACGTCGCCTTCACACCCAGTGCAGCAGAACTCAAAATAGCAGTGAAATAAATGGAAAAATGTGAAAACTAAAGAATAACCACACATATGAAGGACTGAAACATGTAGTGGAGACAGTACGAGCACAATAGGCACTAGAAGTCCCACCGTGATCGCCAAAAGGTGTGATCACGGGATTTGCTCCCCAAATATGATGATGAAGAATAAAGAAAAGAGATCGTTATCGCCACCAAGTAGTTGCAAAGAGATGAATATGTGAAGGGACTGCTAACTACCTTGGAAAAGGAAGAAAGTTGCAGAAGAGTACCAGGTCTTGTGAACGCGACAGGCCCGTCGTCGCCTTAGGGTGAACGGGACAAAGGAGGTGCCGCCTTCTGATTCTCAGAACGCGACGCGCTGACTGTCGCATTATGTGGATCGCGACAAGATGAACGTCGCCTTCTGCAACTGAAGATGAAGACTGCGGGTTATTTCTTCCTGCTCCTCAGCCGGCCAAGGGGCAAGAGCCTCGTGCTGCTACTATCTTCTACAACTTGCAAGAACATCAAAAAATGAACACCCATTAGAAACTCGTTTGATTAGAATCTATCCCAAACAACAAGTAAACATGAAATAATTGAAGGGAACTCATGTGGGGTGGGGTTTTAACCCCTTTGAGTGATTAAAGTGGTGTGTGTGGAGTGATCTAATGCAAATCTATGAAAAGAAATGAAGCAAAACATGCATGTATGAAGAAAAAGGATGAAGAACAAGAGAGAAAGCGTAGATGTGAAGAAATCGCCCTGGGGGCACTTCCTGTCATTTGTAGGCTGAGAGGTCTTCTGGGAATTCACAGCTCTCTAGGAGAAGAAGAAGCAGACGCCGGCCTTGCTTTAAACTATGCCTTATGAAGAGTTTTATAGGTGATTATTCCTGAACGGGATAGGAGAGAATAATGAGCTGGAGTCTGACTTTGGGAAAGTATGCTCACGCAAGGGGAGTCAGAATGTGGCAAGGAAGGCCTAAGGAAGGTTTCCTCCGATTTGGAAGGATGGACGCCTCTAGACCCACCATAAGATGGATATTCATGAATAGCAAGGGTCCAAGTCTGACTAAGAAAGGCCATGTTGCATGGTTCTATGAAGGAAACCAGAAAGCGACAGGCTAATGGTCGCTATAGGTCACGACGCCTCGATACGTTGCCTTCCATAGAAGAAACCTTTTAAGCATTTTTGGCAATCTTTTAGGGAATTAAGATGCCAATGGGAACGTGACGTATCGAGGTGTCACCTTCGGATGAAGATCGATTCAAGCTTGAAGGCAAATCGATGTGAGGACGAATGCGACATGAAGGGCGTCGCCTTCTGAACGAGAAAGCGACAGGGAAATTGTCGCCTTCATGATCCTTCAGCATATGGCTCATTCAAAGTGTCTGATCTCCTCGCATGGATATCGGATTGGCGTGTAGTTTGAAGCGTTGAACTCCCAACTCAAAGAGCTAGGAAATGATGAAGACTGATTGGTATGAGCAGGAAGAATCTGACAGGGTGATGAACTAATGATAAAGATACCATGATCGGATAAAGCCAGCTAGGCGATGATGAGCCAATGTTGGGCATCAATGATATGACAAGGGATGTGGCTCAGCTATGGGCTAGAAATGGGTGTCTACAGTTACCTGATCTAGTCCTGCTAGGAGGGCTAGATTTACTTGCTCCTTTTCTGAATCTGAGCTTGATGAGTCAAAACTTGTCACTTCCTTATTATCCAAGCTTCTGTCATTGCTTTTCTTCTTGCATTCTTTGTATTTCTTTACTTTCTCCTTATTTTTCTCATACTTGCAGCTTGATCTTTTATTTTGAGTTTTGGACATTCAGTTTTAAAGTGTTCTTGCTACTTGCATTCATAACATGTTGGTTCCTTGCTTTTCTTGTCATTTTTGAAGTACCTTTTGGATCCATATGTAGACCCCGGTTCTGGCCCATAAGTTGAACCACATTTCTTGTTCTCTTAATGAGCCCCAAGTTGGTCACTCACCTTGAGCCCATCTCTTAGCCATGTTTTGAGCCCACTAAAAGCCCAATTTTCACATTATCCCATCCAATTATCATTTCAAGAGTCCTCATGATTAAATTATTGATTATTCTTCCAAATAATTGATCAATATCTCAAGAATAATCGATTTTCTTTAACACGATAGGTCGTGGCGTCGCGTTATCCATGTCGTGCCCTCCTTGACCATGGCAACAGCCCATGCATATCCATTCACGTGCTCTTATGGTCGCTACCATCCTGGCCATCGTGACAAGCCTTGTTGCGCCCCTACGACCCGTCGCGACATGATCTGCATATGCTGGCCTCTGCAACCACCTCCTATTTATCCCTATTGGCTTTATCTCTATCTCCAAGCAACCCCCACAACCTCCAGCCACGGTTTGAGGTCCATGTCACCTTGGGACCATCTTAGGACTTTCCTCCAGATTTACCTAGCTTTTATCATTTATTTTGGGTCATTGTCACTTAAGGACGGGAATAATCTCTCTCATCTCTATATAAGGGACACTTCACCTCAGAGGAAGGAGAGCCCCGATTTTGCCATGAAGTGCTGCCAAATTTCTTCTAGACCCTCCCCTCAGCTCGTGGCTCAACCATTTCCACCATTTCCTCTATCCTCTTCATGATGCTATGACTATTCTTCCAAACATGGAGCTTGGTGGCTAAGGAGGCAGCTTCCTACATCTTCCAGGGCTTCAGCACGACCCAAGACATCTGCACCACAGCTAGGGAGTCGCCCCATTAGGGCTCTTTTCTTCCTTTCTTTCTCTCATTATTCTTTCATGCATGCTATTATTTTCTTTTAGATAGAAACGTATTCCTTTTTCTTCCCACATTTTTATATCACCCAAGGGGTTTAAAAACCACCCAGAGGTTCGTTCCCTCCATGCTCTCCCTTTTCATTTTATTTATGGATAGATGCTTCACTTAAATATGGTCTAACAGGGCTTCTTTTATTGTTTTCGTTGTTTTGATAGGCACCTAAGTAAGGATAGACGAGGAGCTCTTGTCCCCTAGCCGACTGGAGGGCAGGAAGAAGGTCCACTCAACATCCTCCCACACTGCAGAGAACGTGTCGGCTACCGGCGTCGCGACAGCCAAGACGCGCCCGGGTAGGGCATCACGATAGCAACATCATCATGGCAAGGAAACCCGTCACGACATCTGTAAGTGCCCCATTGTCAACTCCTTTTCCTAGCACATTAACCTATTTTCATTCTTATTTAAGGCAACTTGTTAGGTGGCGATCACACTTCCTTAATCCATGTTCTTAAGACATTAAACATTTTTTGTGTCTCGAGGGGTGTGCAACCCCGTGATTACACCTTTTGGCGATCATGGTGGGACCTTCAATGCTATCCTCATCGATTTTTTTTTTTTTTTTTTGCTTGCTTGCTTGCCATGATGATGTGTTTATTGCTTAAATAGAACCCTGTTAGACCATTCATGTGTTGTCTGTGTTATTCTGTACTCGGTTCGTAATGCGACGCATCATGTAGCCACGACTGTATCGCGTCCATAAGGGCGGACGCAATACAGGTACACATTACCCCCCCCCCCCCCCCCCGTTGTCTTTCATCCTTTTCCTTTTTGAGAGTGATCGTATGTCTCCTCCATGCTATTTTGTCGTGTTTACTCGCATTTCTCTTGATAGAATCCTGCTAGGGCTTGGGCTTTCCGTTTACTTTCACTGTTTGTTTCGGATCCTGTCGCGACGGCTCGGGCTGCCGCGACCTTGTCGCGCCGGCGGTGTAGGACGCGACTATAGGTATGCTTGTATGTTATTGCTTTTGGTCTATGTGTCAGTTTCTATCTACCTAGGGAGCATTCTTGTGTTGATTACTTTCTTCCATGATTGTATTGCGTTTTAGGTTAGTATGTTTGTGCATTGTTTCCTGTGACTGTAGGTTTCTGTGCTCTGTTCTTATCGCGGCCGGTCTTTCGGTCGTGGTCTGGTCACGACGGATCTGGTCATCGCGACCTTAGTAGAGACCTGTCAGCCACTGTGTGTTAGTTTAGGATAGACTTTGCATGCACCCTTGGTGCACATAGGCTAATGCATACACTACTGTTTTGTGTAGATTAGGTTTCTTCCTCGGTAGTGGAGACCCTCTCACCCATGAGCACTAGTGGGCTGACCAAGGCCTGCTACCGAGGGCCTCCGTAAGTCCCCGTGGCGGTATGTATGTTGCAGTTGCCAGGGCTGGTTGTACCCGTTATACCCTTAGTTCAGGTCGTTCCACATGTTGAGTTGTGTATTCCCCTTTAGTTACACCAGAGAACTCAAGTACATACTATTAGGGTCCCATTTCGCCGAGTAAAATTTCATTAATTAATCATTAAAGGCTAAGTACAAACCCTAAAATCCTAACAATAATCATGTCAACTTGAGTGCTTGTTTGATACACTCTCTCTTATCTTACCGTCCATTCTTGTGTGTTAGAGTCTAGGTGTTGTTTGGTAGTTGTGTCATCTCCCTAATTGCTTAGGGATGGTGTATGCGTATTGTCTAGGTTCTCGAGTCAGACTCCTCAAAACATTGTATTATATCATAATCCTCTTTTCGATATGGATCTTCCGTGTCTTTACCGGCGATTCTTGCCTATTGGGCTTTTGGAGGATGTGGCCACCCTCACGGGGCAGATCCAGCCCCTACCATTCTTGATGGTCAGTCTCGCCCCCCTTTCTCCTGGGCTGAGGACCCACACGTGCAATTTAGTCAATCTTCCCCACCTAAGCCCGGACCAAGTTCAGGAATTTTTGGTCACTGCCAAAGGCAAGCGCCCTCTATCTCCACCCTCTCATAGTTCTGTCCAGCACGCGGCCTCCTCTGTCTCTGTTGCTTCAGTGCCACGTGTACCCTCCACTGTGGCGCATCCCACTCCCCTTCATCCATGGGCCATTCACTTCTTTGAGCCCAGTTATCTTCCGACAAGGGAGGTTCGGCCCAAATCTTCTCCAATCTCTTCATTCTATCAGGCCGAACATGCTTCTCTTCCCCGTGAGAGGTCCTACTCTTGGGAGCAATCCCGCTCCCTTGTTCCCACTCATCACGCCTCGTCCCCTTCCGACTTCCTTGCGGAGTGGACATCTATGAAGAGGGAACTTCATGACCTCCGAAGACAATTGGACCCCTGGAAGGTCGCCGATATCCCCCTCCCTTCTTTTCAACATCTCCAGGTTCCGCCCCAAAAAGAGCTCCCCATCTATAGACATTACTCTGGGGTAGGGGACCTTTATGTACACCTTAAAGATTTTGTGTATGAATCAGCTCCACACAAGTACGACCACCACCTCATGGCATACATACGTTTAGGAAGTCCTTAGACGGATCGACACTCGAATGGTTCTACTCTCTACCCCCTGAGGAAGCCGAGGATTTTCAAATTGTGAAGAAAGGTTTCTGCAGCAATTCCATGATCGGATGGATCCGAATATTCTTTTGTGGATTAGTGGCTGAAAAGATGAAGGCCGACGAAGAATTCGTGTGTCTATGCTGACAGGTGGCATTCTCTGGTTGCAAAGGTCCGCTACCCTATGCCAATGCTAATTGCTAATTGCCAATGCTACCCCAACCTACTGATCCATTTTGGCCATGAAGACATTACCACCATGCACCAACTTTACAGTCGATACGTTTCATTCAAACCCAACTTAAGGACTCGCCCTTTCATTCCATGTTTGAAACACCAAAGTCTCGCTACCCCAAGAAACCTCAGGGTCCTATCACTGAAGGGGTACAAATCAACGAGCAAGTAGGTGCGGTCAAACAATCCCTAGGGTCTGGTAGGTAGGTCACCCTACACCTAACCCCCTCAGCAGCCATGGAACAATAGGCCACCAACTCCTCAAACCCAGAACCCCCAACAAGACCAACGCTAATACAGTCAGTCCCTCCATCTCAAAACGGCTATGCTCCTAGAAAGCCCAATGGACCCAAGAGAGCTCAATACCCTCATCTTCCCGAGAGGCTAGCCGACATTTTTGCAGCCCTTATGTCTCTCAATGCCCTTAGACTCCCTCCAGAGAAGGCAAACTGGAACATGGCAGTGGATCAGATGAAGTACTGTGTATACCATCGTCATCTGGGGCACAATGTATCAGACTGCTTTCGATTCAGGGACATCATATATGACCTCCATGAACAACAGCAAATTGACTGGGCAAAAATGAAAGGTTAATTCAGACCCTGAGGGACCAAAGGGGCAAAGACAGTAACAGCAGCAGCAGAGGCAACAACAGCCACCATCGCAGCAGCAGCAGTTCCAACAGCAGTTCCAATTCAAGTAACCCCTGTAACCACAATAGCCACAACAACCAGCAAATGATCTCGGCATAATCCGCAACCTATGCCACAGCACCAGCCCGCTCCGAATCCCTAACCTGCTCCACCACCTCCTCTACCCGCTCAAGTAAACCCAGTCATCCACCATCCACCACCAGCCACCACTTGGGCCTATGACGATGAGCACGAAGTAGGCCAATTATTGGCTATTCTCACACCACCACTACCTCCACTACACCCACCATTGCCACAATCACCTCGCCACTCTACAAAACACCCCCATCATACCACTGTCAGTCCATCACCCCTTAACATCCCATTCTCCCCTACGCCAGCACCCATAATAGCCAACCCTATCCATCATCCACAGCACCCCACCTCCACTACACCACAACCTCGCCCTCCGGAGCGAGCGGATGTTTCACCAGATGTATCCCAACACATCTGTGTCAATGCCGGGTCAACCAACCCACAATTCCAACCTCAACAACAACAACAAGATGTCGAAGAGATAGATCCGGTCCCAGGAACCCAATATGATATTCTGAAGCACCTGGACTAGACTCCAGCAAAGATATCTATTCTTGAATTGATCAAGAGGTCACAGACCCATCAAGATGCCTTGAGGACTTTTTTGCAAAGAGTTATGGTGAATGAAGATGTGAACCCTGAAAACTTGCCAACGGTCCTATCCATTGTTAACAGGGCCGACAATTACCTTTGCAGACAGCGAGCTAGCTCCTCCCGAGGCCAGAAGAATGCCTCTATGTGTGACACTGACCATAAATAAGGTGGTTGTCGATGTCGCCCTAATGATACATGGGCGTCTATAAATGTGTGCCCTCTCAGCACTCTACGGTCGTGTAACATTTCTGAACGCCGCTTACACCCAACTCCCACTACCATTTCGGCATATGATAATTCCCGGCGGGCCAGCCATGGTGTAGTCTCCTTACAAGCAGAACTGGGCCCACTCGTGATGACCGTGGATTTCTTTGTACTTGATATCAACCCAACTTTCAAAGCTATTCTGGGTCGACCTTGGATCGAAGCACTAGGGGCAGTCCCCTCCACAGCACATCAATGTCTGAAATTTCCTTTCCAAGGACGTATCGTCAAGGTCAAGAGTGCAGCGACCACCCACACTGTGGAAGCCATTGAGAAAATCATGCCAGCAGTCTGGCCCTCCAACAAGCCCATTATTTATGTGCTTGATGTGAATTACCTGTGGGCTTATACTTTCTCTTCTAGCATACCATCAGACACCAAGGGCTAGAATATCATGCTTAAGATCGACTACCAGTCGGGGAAGGGTCTTGGTGCACATCTCTAAGGAAAGACACAAGCTATCGCCGGCTCAAAGCAAATCACAAGAATGGCTTAGGGTACAAGGAAGAGATCAAGTCATGGAGAGCTTATTCCTCTACTTCAAAGACAAAGCGAGACCCTCTTACCTGGTCATTGTACTATCACTTTGTCAGAGGCCTATACAGCCAGGGTACAACACTATTGTGTAGAGGTAGACTATATGACACCGACATCTACATATCAAGCTCTGGAAGCCCCCGGCCCAGCAAGAAGAGAAGAACAAAGAGCAGAGGCAAAACAATTAGATTGGAAGAAATAGTGACGACACGCAGCTGCCTGTTGTGGGATGGTGATTTCACACAGCCCCCGGCAGTAGCGAAATCAGCAGGACAAACATTAGCAGCCACCTCCAAGTGACAGTTGCTTGGGAACGGTAGGGATGTTGAGAAGTTGACTCCATTTTACCAACAACCCTGTGGACAAGCCTGGCCAAGGTGTTCCTGTGACGACCCAACCAGCAAACTGACCCAACACCGTGCTAGTTGGTAGACTTCCCAGGAAGGTCACCCATCCTGGGACTACTCCCAACTGAGCACGCTTAACTCAGAGTTCTTTCCTGCTCGAGCTCTGAAAATGACTAGTCCGGGTTGTTGGTAGTCTACTGATTAGTCCATTTAACATATTCTTATATGGGGTGTTACAATCTACCCCTCTTATATAAGCGACGTCCTCGTCGCTGCTCACATATAGCACACAATCAAACCCCAGGCAGGCAGGATTCTAGAGGTGGCCCCCATAGGCTCAAGAGGTGGCTCCCACTATGTAGCACTTTGCTAAATTATGGCCTCAAGAGGTGGCTCCCATAGCGTAGCACTTTGCCTGTGTGACACTTAGTTCCTGCACTTCCGGCTGGGCAAGTATCTGATACCATTTGTGACGACCAACCAGTAAACTGGCCCAACAACCGTGCCAGTTGGTAGACTTCCCAGGAAGGTCACCCATCCTGGGATACTCCCAACTGAGCACGCTTAACTTCAGAGTTATTTTCCTGCTCGAGCTCTGAAAAATGACTAGTCCGGGTTGTTGGTAGTCTACTGATTTAGTCCATTTAACATATTCTTATATGGGGTGTTACAGTTCTGGCCCCCTAAATATTTTGTGTTTTCAATCTTTGTTTCGATGTTTTTTTCATCCCTCTTTCTCCTCCTCTTGTTCTTCAATTCTCCCCTGACGCTCTCAAAGTGTTAATCACTTCCTCAACCCCATTTCACCCTTTCTTTCAGTGGCACGGTTCTCTCCTTCTCCCGATGCCTTCGGATGTGGGGTAGTTTTGTTTCCTTTCTTAGGTTAGTATGTCATGTCTATTCCCAAAAAAAAAACTTGCCACTCCTCCTCATTCCCCCAATAATCGGACGGCGATCCCCGTCTTTCCTTCCCCTTTTCAGACGGCTTCCCATCTTTCCTTTTCCCTTTCATCGGAAGGCGATCCTCGTCCTTCCCTTTCAGGCACCAAGACCCGCTATCATTCCCGCTACAATCCCCGCTCTTGACGTCAATCCGCATCATTCTGCGCTCCCCACTTTTGACGGCGATCCCCATCACTCCGCGCTCCTCCTCCTTTGACGGCGATCCTCGTCATCTCTTGCTTTCCTCCTCATGCGATCCCCATCACCCGCACACTCCTCCTCCTCGGCGGCAATCCTCACCTTTCTTTCCCCTGCTTGAGCAGCGATCCCCGCTCACCGACCAGCATGCTCACTTTGGATTCCTTGGGTGAGGGGCCTTCTGTTCCCCTGCACCTCGACTCTGCTGTAGGCACCCTGAGCTCGGGTGGCCTGCCTCTGCCTCCAGAGCCATCGGAGGCTCCCTGCGGCTGTGCCACACCCTTTCCTTTCCCTTCCAATAAACCTCGAGATGCTTCTCTGAAGTGCCCTGTAAATATTAATTCTAGTTTAGGTTCAAGGGTAGGATCTAGCAAGTCCTCTTCCCCGTCTAGGAAGAGTAAGGGTAGTGGCATACCCCGTAGATACCTAGTAGACCTGGTGCAAAGGTGTGGCTCTCTTCTAGCTGTTGAAGAGTTCGTCTAAGAGGTAATTGTTCTGAACATAGAAGCTTAGCATGAAAAGGAGGGGATAGATGATGGATTTGGAGTTTATGAAATCTTAGCTGATGAGGATCCAGTGAATGAAGAAGACAGTGAGATAGAGGATGCTACCGAAATTTATGCAAGTGGCATGAGGAGATTCGATGAACTTGTAGGATCGAATAGGTGGATGGATCAGATCTAGAAGGGGGGGGGGTGAATAGATCTAATCACCAATTAGTGCGGAAGCTAAAGCAATTTAAAAATTACTTCGAATTAAGATATCTATTCAAATGAAACCCCACTGAATAGATGCAATATGTGTGATTAGTGTGTGTGAGCGAAATCCTATGCATGCATCTAGTGCATACAAAGTCAAACCACAATTAAACCACTGCACAGAGGATTTTTAGGTGGTTTGGAAAATCACCTCCCAGTGACTCCTACGTCCACCCCTCACACAGTGAGGCCACACTACTCAAAACCTTGAGTACAACACACACTGGAGCACGACGACTCTAAAACACCCTTGAGTACGACGACTCAAGACACAACTGGAGTATGAGACTCCAAACCCTTTGAGTACGACGACTCTAAGAAAACTCAGGAGATAGGCACAACGACCTACTCCATAAACCACTTGTGAGTACGACGACTCACAAGCACCAGAGTACAAACGGCTCCAACCCAGAGCACTACGGCTCCAAACTAGAGTACAAAGTACTCAAACCCCTGGATCACAATAGATCCAAGTTCTGCTAGAACAAGCACACTTAGAGAATAGATCCTCTAGCACGATCTATCTCAGTACAAGATAAAATGGTAAAGACAAATAGAATTGGGCGATCTGTGTAGAACACATACACAGATCCCCCAGGGAATTGACACTCAAATCAAACACAGACTTGGCTAGATCTCCTTCTGGATCAGCACTACTGCACCATGAGCTCCTCCTCTTCTTCTCCTTCTTCTTCCCCTTGGTGGCGCTATGCTGCTCCCCTTCTAGAAGCAGACTCCGTTTTTCCCTTTCTGCAGCCGCCACACTCTTTTCTGGAGATTCTAGTCTCTCTTTTCGTGGGATGCCTTTAGAGTACAAGAAACAGGGGTATTATAGCCCAATATCCATAAGGTGCCTTGGGGTGCGTGGGCACAGAAATCTAGGTCAAATCCCTTGATTCCCAAGCAGCCACTGTCCAGAAAAATTCTTGTTTTTGAGCTTCAGTCGAAGTGTGTCGACACCACAGGGCACTGTGTCGACACCACAGGCATTGTCTTCAAGCTGGGCTTCTGGGACAGTGAACTAGTGTCGACACCACAGGGCACTATTCGACACCACAGGCAGGACTGTGTCGACACCAGGTAGACTGTGTCGACACTACTGGCTACTACCTCAGAACAAGCTTCTCGGACAGTGAACTAGTGTCAACACCACAGGGCACTGTGTCGACACCACAGGCAGACTGTGTCGATACCACTGGCTACTGCTTCAAAACAGGCTTCTGGGATAGTGAACTGGTGTCGACACACAGGTGGACTGTGTCGACACCACTGTGACAAAAGTGTGTGAATTTGAAAAATATAAAGTGTAAACCATTAATACAGATATTATCATTAAAATGTGAGATATTAAACATCAAAAACATGTTGTTTACGCATTGTTGTGATATGTATAAAATGTATAACATGTTCAATTAGTCATCATTTTAATATGTACAAAATGTCATCATCAAAATCAAATTATGATTGATGTTCATTGGTCATCATTAAAATACAAACTTTAGAAATTCCAAAACACACTCAACCCAACACCTACATCAGCAGTGGACAAACCACCAAAGAGGTAAACATTGGGACATAAGAAGAACCCAGGCTCTTAACCATAGCTTCTAATCTCCCTCCGAAGAAGAAGAGGGCTTATAGAGATGCTTAGGGAGTATAAGGATTCTTTTGCCTGGTCATATGATGACATTGCCCAGCATTGACCCTGAATTAGTGGAACATAGGTTGATCTTGAAGCCAGGGGAAATAGCCGTTAAGCAAAAATTGAGACGTTTCCACCCCCACATTGCATTAAAGATGAAGGAGGAGATTGACAAACTACACAAGGCTAAGTTCATCTGTGTAGTCCACTATCCTCTATGGGTGGCCAACATAGTCCCGATAATGAAAAAGGACGGAAGGGTACGAATCTGCATTGACTTTCGGGACTTAAATAGAGCATGTCCAAAAAATGATTTCCCATTACCTTCACTTAGATGTTCTAATGATAACACCACTGGCTTTGAAACTCTCTCTATCATGGATGGTTACTCAGGCTATAATCAAATCTATCTAGCCCCGGATGACCAAGAGAAAACCTCCTTCACCACGCCCTGTGGAACTTATGCTACGTGGTCATACCGTTTGGATTGAAGAATGCCGATGCCACTTATCAAAGAGCAATGTTAGCAATTTTCCACGATATGATTCATATTTAGGTAGAGGTTTATGTGGATGATATCGTGGTGAAGTCTCAGACTCGAAGAGAAATTCCTCTATGCTTGCCAAAGTGTTTCAACGTGCACGAGAGTACCAAATGAAGATGAATCCGAAGAAGTGCGTATTTGGGGTTTTCTTAGGCAGCTACTAGGATTCATAGTCAGCAAGTGGGGGATTCAAATAGACCCGAACAAGGCCAAGGTATAAATGAGATGCCTCCTCCTAAGAACATATTGAGCTTCGAGGACTGATTGGTCGACTATAGTTCATAAGGAGATTCATATCTCAGCATCCTCAAAGGTGTCATCCCTTCTATGAACTGTTAAAAGGAGGAGTCAAATTCGAATGGAATGATAAGTGCCAAGAAGCCTTTGATGAACTCAAGAGTTACCTTATGAATCCGCCCGTGCTGCAGGTGTCTGTCCCAGGAAAACCCCTAATCCTATATTTGTCAACTATTGAGGACTCCCGGGGAACTGTCCTTGCACAACATGATGATACTGGCAAAGAAACCGCAGTCTATTACCTATCTAGGCTATTCAATCCCTCCGAGCTCAAGCTCACCACTATGGAGAAAACATGTGTCGCGCTAGTGTGGGTAGTGCAGAAATTGAAGCACTATTCCTAGCCCATCAGGTGAGCTTGATTTCAAGAATGGATCCTATTATGTATCTTCTAGAGAAGCCAGTCCTCACCGACAGATTAGCTCGTTAGTAGAGCTTCTTGTCTCAGTTCGATATCCCATGTGTAGTCCAAAAGGCTATAAAAGGGTATGCCATTGTTGAGCACCTTGCTCACCTTCCTCTTCCTCATAGTGGCACGGTTCAAGAAGAATTCCCTGATGAAAACCTGTCATTTATTTCTCACGATTCCTTCTGGTCACTCCATTTCGATGGAGCTCTCAATTGTAGGGGACGGGGCATAAGTGCTGTCTTGCTCACCCAGAAGAGATCACCATTCCTTTGGCTTATCAACTCCAATCCCTGCCACTAACAACATTTCTGAGTATGAGGCTCTTCTAGCTGGTCTAAAATGTGCCTATCTCTTAGGCGCTCATCATCTCAAGATCATAGGAGACTTAACTCGTCCTTCGGTAGGTCCTTTCTACTTACCGCACTCGTGACCCTAAACTCAAGCCTTATCAAGATATGGTCACACTCCTAGCCAATCAATTCCACAACTCATCTACATTCACACTCCTCGCTCTCAGAATATCTTGGCCGATGCCCTGGCATCTTTGGCCTTATCTCTCTCCTTCCCTCTCAGCCGCAGCACTGAGGCTATCATCGTCCAGAGGTTGGAAGCACCTTCCATTCTGGACCCTTGGTTCGATAACCTCAGGGATTCTTTAGTTGTGAAGGCAGAGAGAAGAGAAGCGAAGGAAGTGATGCTCATGGAGTTAGGAGAAATGATGGAAGAAGAAAGGCATGGTACCACGAGATCGAGTAGTATTGCAAGGACGGTACCTTCCCAGAAGAAGCTGAGGCTGAAGATAAGAGAGCCATCCGTAGAGCAGCGCTAAGATATACCATTGTTGGAGAAGTGTTGTATAGACGCGCTCTAAACGGGATGCTCCTTAGATGCTTGCCTGACGAAGAAGCCTGGAAGGTAGTGGATGGAGCCACTCTAGTGGGTTGGAGGGCATGTGAATAGCTAGATGTTAGCTAAGAAAATCCTTAGGCAGGGCTATTACTAGCCAACCCTAGAAGAAGACTGTGCCATCTACGTTCGTAGATGTGTCAACTGCCAGCTTCATGCCTCCTTCTTCCTCCTTGCATCCAATATCTTTCCCTTGGCCATTTTCCATGTGGGCCTTTGATATCATTAGACCTCTTGGTGATCCTAATGCTCAAGTCAAACAGAAATCATTCATTCTCACTGCCACTGAGTACTTCACTAAGTGGGCCGAAGCTGAAGCATTTGCAGAAATCAAAAGTTCAAACGTGTGCTGGTTCATCATGAAGAATATCATCTCACAGTTTGGAGTACCAAGCGGCATCGTCACCGACAACGGACTGTAGTTCATATCTAAAGAGCTTCAGGACCTATGTAAGAAATTCAACATTTCTCTCCATCATTCATCTCCATACTATCCACAGGGCAACGGTAAAGCCGAAGCCACAAACAAAACACTTCTGAAAATTTTAAAGAAAACTTGTGAGTCTCATAAATTGCTGATTGGCCTGAGAAATTGATTGAGGCTCTATGGGCCTACCGTACCTCTGTCTGCACGCCCACATGGAAAACTCCCTTTTCACTTACTTACGACATGGAGGCGGTATGTCCACATGAGATTCTCATCCCTTCGCTAAGGGTACAGCTGGACAAAGAACTTAACCTCGATGAACGTCGAGAGGCATTACTTACACAGCCAGAACTCCTAGACGAGTGGCGTCTGGGTGCGGCCGATCATGTGCTTTCATATCAAAATAGACTCTCAAGAAAAGTGATTGAACGTAAATTTCAAGAAGGAGACATGGTTTTGAAGAAAATTTCATAAGACCTGGAGGTCCTAGGTCAAAATTCCAAGCTAATTGGAAGGTCCGTATGTTGTTAAGGAAGCGTACCCTGGGAATGCTTATAGGCTAGTGAATGTCGAGGGTGAGGAGCTCTCTCACCCATGGAATGGGTTGTACCTTAAAACATTCTACCCTTAATAAATGATTTTCGATAGCGGCACTATCTTGCAAAGGAATGCTAGCAGTCGTGAGTCTCATATTCTTTTCACCGTTGTCAAATAACCCCTGAGTCCAGCCAACACACACAGCATGGCAACCCGCGGTCAATTCCCTTAGACAAAAGTGTTCCTATTATCCCTAGTGTAAGAGAGTGAAGGTCTATTCTCTTCTACTTGGACAAGGCCTTGGGGAAAAAGGTGCTGACTTGTAGACGAAGGAGGGCGTAGATCATGTGCGAATGAAATCTCAAATAGAGACAGTCAGTTCAAAAGAAGGAAATAACAAAAAGAGGAAATGAATGAACAATGAGGATAGGGGTATGGCAATGAGTGGCAAAGTCCCAGCGGGACGAAAATGAGCTCAGTCGTACGCATGCCCCAAACAAAAGCAATGACCACAAAGTCTGGACAAGAAACATAATCCATGTGAGATAACCCTCACGAGTCAAACAACCCAGTGTCCTGAGCGCCAACACCAAGTCTTATCCCCTTACGTCTTCCTATCCCTACTAATGATTAGAACACTCCCACACCTGGTATGTATAGGAACACTCGCGACTAGGAGCAATCAGCCATAAGGAAGCCAAGAACAAATGAACACCGCACTTTGGGGGTATTTGACAACGTAAGATGTGAGGTGAGGTTCGTAACTAATCACTCAAGTGCAGAGGGTGCCGTTTGAGAAAATCGAAAAAGTAAAAAAAAAAAGAAAATCTCAAAATTTAAAAAATAAAAAATATCAAAATCCAAAAAATTAGAAAATCCAAAAATAAAAAAAAATTCCAAAATCCAAAAATAGAAAATCTCAAAATAAAAAAAATAGAAAATCTCAAAATCCAAAAAATAGAAAGTCAAAAAAACTATTAAAAAAAACCACAAAACCTAAAAAAAATTAGATGTACATATCATTTTCTTTTAGCATGCATTATTTCCTTTTATTTTCCGCCTATTTAATAGGGCTTAGCCCCTTAACTATTATGAAGTTAAAGTCATTCCTTGCTTAATGCAAGAGATTGAGCCAAAGAGCAGATCTAACTTGTTTTGCTAAGTGTGAAGGGACAAAAAGTCTTTGAGCAGTGCAACGATGTACTAAGTTTTATATATCTCTCTCTCGGATCTCATTTCTCACTCGTGTCAATCATAATTCATTCATCATTTACAAAAAATTGATACAAAAGCAAAGGATCCACTAATGAAAAGCATCATGTACAAGATAAAGGGGAGGTGTCTCACAAACTCCTCACTGTCCACCACCACTCTCCCCGGATCCCTCCTGCCTCTCAGGTGGTGGTGGCATCCTGCCATCACCCTTGACACTCCGGGCACGTCTCACCTGCCCAGCGTCTCTCCTCCTCCTCGTTCCTCCGACGACTGGAGGAACCAGCTAGGTACTGCCTGACAGAGGCATCGCTCGCTCTGCTCACTCCGCTCCTACTCCGAATTGCCTAGCACATCATCGCCATGCAACTCCGAAGCTCCTCAGTTTGGCCTTGCTGCGCGACCGTCTCAGTGCGTAGTTGAGCCAGCTCTACCTGGTTCACTGATGATCCTTGCGCACGCAGCGTCGCTAGCTCCCTCATCAGCTCCTCCGCCTGTGTGCACCACCGGGCCACCTCCGCCACTGACGACTCCACCTATGTGCGCAACCGGTCTGCCTCTGCTGCTGTCGTCTCCGCCTAGAGGTGCCATTGGCCGATCGACACCGCAGCCGTGTCGGCCTGCTCGCGCCAATGACTCACCTAGCCGGTAGCGGTCCTTAGCTCTGTGGACTGTGTCAAAGTACGTCAGTATGCTAATTCTAAATCAAGTTGAGACCAGGACAGTGTTACACTTACCCTTTCCTCCAACATCGTCTCCGCCTCCTTAGCCCTCCTCAAGGCGCTGGCTAGTCGGTCGTCTAGATCCGACTAGGAAGTCTCCGCTGCTGCCCGAGATGAGGACGCACCTGCCTTTGTCGCCCTCAGCCTCGTCAATTCCGCACGCTGCACATGGAACACTTGTCAGTTCCTTTAAAATTGAAAGTTTGGGTAAGTCACTGAAGTCTGAGTAAGTACTTACCAATTGCTCCGTCTCTCTCCTCACCGCGTCCTGATCCTGCACAGTAGAGTACAGCAGGGCCTGGAGCGAGGCGATCTGCCCGGCCACGTCCACCTTCCAATGATCAAAATTGTGTCAGCTCAATTCAATCATATAAAATTCACTAGGTTTGAGTTTAGAGATATACCTGTCGTCTGGCGCCCCTATAGAACCTCACCCCATACTTCAAGACGAAGGACTACAGGTACGCCTCGTCTGACTGTGCGTCGGACCGAAACCCCTCGTCTCTGGTGCTCCCAATCCACTATCTACTTACAGTCCTGCTCATGCCAGTCGGTCATGTCGTGGAGTCCTCGGAAGCTCCGGCCGGGCCTAGGGGTCTTGCCTCGGCTGGGGAACTCCACGGAACTCTGACGGAGGCCGAGCGACCTCTGAGTCAGATGCAGGTGCAGAGGTAGCACCAGGTGGAGAGCATGAACCCAAATCACCCTACCAAAGTAGGGGCGGGCCTACTCCAACCAGGGCTGTCCCTCATCTCCCTCACCTAGATAAGGCTGCCACACCACCTGCACAACAAAGAGCACATCTAATCAGTAGCCAAGCATTTTAAGGAAATCAGTTTGAGTTTAGAGAGAGGGTAGTACTCACATCTGGCTAAGGGTAGACATCGATCGCGTCCTAGATGAATGCCAGCTGCTCCTCCAGGGGGTGCGTGTCTCGGCACGGCACCTAACGCCGAGCTAGGAGCACGAGGCCCGGTCGCTCCAGAATTCCCCTCCCCAGGCCTGGAAGGTGGAGATAAGTGCAGACCTGCAAGAAGAAAGGCACAGTTAAATCACATTTATAGTAAAGAGGCAATTGAAGTAGAAGGGCAAGATAAAGAGAAGTGTACCTGAAGGAAAGGGAAGAATCCACTGATAGAAGTCTACCAGTCGGAGGAGCCCAAGCTATCGATCTGGTGTGCCAGAATGGCGGCACCCCATGCATACTCCCCCACCGAGTCTAAGTCCTCCAGCAGCGACAAAAACTGGCAGTGGACCACGTCGCCCCTCGTGGCAAACAAAAGTCTGCCAAGAAAGAAGGTAAGGAAGTGGCACAAATCCAAGTCTGCCTGAGCCCCAGGCTCACTGGCCAGAGTCTCCTGACAACCCCTCACCAGCCGATCTAGTTACTCGTCGGTTGTCTCTCCTACCTCCTAGCCAGTCTGAGCTAGTCCTAGACTCTCCTGTAACTCTACCCTAGGGACTAGAGAAGACCTCTGACCCACAAGCAAATCTAGGAGCCTACGAGCTATCTCCCTGTAGCATGGGTAAGTGAATCCACTAATTGGGCGGCCATAGACCCTCAACCTAGTGATCCTACTGACATCCTCCAAGCTGGGGATCATATGACCCCATGGGAACATGAAGGAAGTCACCTCTACATCCCACCTGCTCCTCAGGGCCTGGGTGAGGGGAGCATTCGCCCTCATCCTGTCCATCCTAAGGACCTCCCCTAATCCCTTCTCGTCTAGCTTCTCCTTCTAAAACCCTGGGAGGGCCAGATACACCGCCAACACCAAGAGCCAAGAGACCTAGCCCTCATCTCACCCTGCAAACACACACAGAAGGCAACCAGTCAGCATACTCTCTACTCTATAAGGTTCTTGGCTGAGGTCGCGTCGACCGAAGGGGTCGCGACCTTGTCGCGATGCCCCGATGCGCTGCGACATGCTCGTGATGCCCATTGAGACGGGGACCTTGTCGCGAGGGCCTCTGGCCGATGCGACAATGTCGCGGCCGACGCGACAATGTCGCGGCCTCTAACCCCATCGCGACTATCCTTGTCGCGATGGGACGGGCCATCGTGTCCTCAGACAAAGACCGACTAGAGTCTTCCTTGTCCGGTGGCCGTTCTCCTGGGCTTCTCACCCTACATAGGCCCTCTATGGGGCATCTACATTCTATTCACATCATTAATTAAGGGGCTAGGGCCTTAGGGGACTTACCTTCTTCATTGCCTCCTCCCAGGCCATCGCCGCCGCCTCCACGTCCAACGTCGACGCTTCCTCCTCCTCCATTTCCACCTCTGGCACGTCCTCTGCCTCCGGAGGTGCTGCCTCACGCCGCCGGTGCCTCCTCGCCGACCGCTTCCCCTTCTTGCTTCCGCCACTGCCACCCTCCATCGCCGTCGAAGAGGGAAGGATTGAGAGAGGAGAGGGACAGATTGAGGGAGAAGAGGGATTGAGAGTGAGGGAGAAGAGAGTGAGAGAGTCAGAGAGACGGAGATCATCGGAGTGCAAGAAGTCGAATCGCCAGTGCTCAAGCTTGTAAGCGTGAGAGAGGGAAGAGAGGGGGCTTCTGCATTTTTTTTTTGAACTCTCAGTTCATATCGCGACGGCCATAGACGCCGGGTTCAGATCGCGGTGGCCAGGTAGGCCACGACATTGTCACGACCTATCGTCCCGTCACGACCTTAAGGCGACGTCTGTAGTGGTCGCGATATCAACCGAATTTGTAAAACAGTGAACAAAATTCTGATTTTATTGATTCAAATCATCAATTACAATTCCTAATCATACCTACAATCAATCAATCAGTCTATTCAAGCCCTACCTACCATCTTATACAAATCCTACACCTCTCAAGCACCTTGTATAGCCTCTGCCACGACGCGATCTCCACGTGGTCGGATCCTCCTCAACGCTTGCAAGTGCTCCTGATACACATCCTCGTCCTCTGCCATTGCTTTTAAAATGAGGCTTGCTGAACACCTTTCCCAGTGGATGATGGCGCTCCTCACATCCCGCTCGTCTTGTTCATTATCCATCTTCCGTGCTTGAATCGGCAGGTAGTGGGAGAGGGTCGGTACGACTGTCCGCGTTGCACCATGCTGAAGGTAGCACCGGTCGGGATTGTAGAGAACCAATGCTTCATTGCCGATCAGTCGTAGAGCCAGGCTGACGTGCTGCAGAAGGCCGATGATCTTGTTTGGAGGAAGGTCGGCCACATCTCAAATTGCTCCACGGTTAGCGTGTTGAGGTATAGCCTCCATTCCTTCAATCCCTTGACCATCGCCATCTTGCACCATGCCTGAGTAGTCATGTGGAGCGGAGCACCGACGAAGGCAAGTGGGTGGTGGACCATGCTCATGCACTTATTGGAGGGGTCATCTGTCGCCTTGAAGTTTATATGCATCCCCATCCAGCATTCATGGGCGACCATAGAGCTGAAGAGAGGTCCGCCAGTGGCTGTAGAGGAGAGCCCATCATAGAGATAGACAAGGACAGCTTGAGAAATGGACATACCTTCCCATCCACAGCTGATGGTGCTTAGGTTGGATACAGAGCGGAGATGATCCTATGTAGGGAAGAGGATGACGCGGCATATGCAGATGGCGGCGGCCTTGGCGATGGCGAGATAATTCCCCGTCTTCCTCTTGCACTATGACATGATCCACTGGGAAAGTGGGATGAGATGGACGTAACCTGGGCTGGTCATGGTACTCAAGTCCCAGGTCCGAGTGGTGATCTCGCCAAGGATGGCCTAGAAGTCTACGGCAGTCAGAGTGTGGGAGATGAGGTGTTCCTCCCCTTTCTTGTCTTTAAGGAGCCCCATCATAAGCTCCAGCTCTTCCAATAGGATGGTGGCTTCGAATGAAGGGAAGAAGAACGTGTGAGTCTGGGGATGCCACAACTTTGTGAGTTCCGTAATGCTACCCCACACGTGCACTATTTTATGATAGTTCTTGGTCAGCATGAGGACGGTGGTGAGCTTCCACTCGCACAGTAGGTTAGTGGACGCTACGGGAAGTGCCTTGATCAAAGGCTCCAGCTAGGGAATTTTAGAGTAGCGCCTACCGCCCGGGAGGATCTAGAAGAGAAAGAAGAGAGGGTTGGTAGCAAAAGAGAAGAAGAAGAAGAGAGAAAATAAAAAGAAGAGAGAGAAAGTACTTACTTGAACATCATGTCTTGAGCTAATATGGTCAGGCACGAAGGAGAGGCACTAAAGCTCTATATGGGCCCGCCCTTGCTGCTTTGGGGCCGCCATTAGGCATAGGGTTGGCTTGGAGAGAAGAAAAAGACTCCTTCATGGCTAGAAGAGAAAGAAAAGCAAGAGAGAGAAGAGAGTGGGTGCCTTGATCAATTATTTCTTTGATTATTTTTTATACAATCACAAAAAATCAGAAAATCACAAAAATGGAACTTCACATGTAAGTCAGGTAAGTATCCCTATCCTTACTCCCTCACATTACTATATGGTAACTTACTTATTATATCATTTTCAAGGACTGATAGGTTCTCAATGTGCTCTGGGATCTGAGTTCCCTTCAACAAAAATGGTGATGATTTAAGTGCACGTTGCTAATCGCCGGATAGGCCATTAGGTTGGATAAGTTTGGGGATGATGAACTCTGTCTTGCACAGCGGTTGCAGGAAGACTCTCGACCCATTCTTGTTTGATTTAGCAATATTATCATTGATATATTTTCTATTTTTCTCCTTTCTTTGCATTTGCTTTAATGATTTTCTTTCCTTTAGCCCAGCATGCATCTTGTAGGATTTTGAGCTATCATGACTCATCCCTGGCTAATGGGGAGCTCTTCTTGAGTGCCCAACCGTTCTTCATGTTCAGAACAAGTAATCTCATTCCACTCCAAAATGGAAAGTTTGCCTCCGAGCAAGTTGCTCTTGCAAGTCTGTCAAGAATTTCCTTGTCTGGATTCTCTATTCAATTTTCATCCTATTTCTTTTGATCCGTTTTGGTTGCAAATCACTCCTAGGACAGAGTCAGAGTTACCTGCCTGGCACGCACATGTCCCTCCAAAATAAAACCTGTAGGACAATCGGCTAGGGTACCTCTCAATCGAGGGGTTGATCGTCCTTTTCTTTCTCCTTCTCATATAACTTGTGTTTTCCTTGCATTCTGCTCGAGCAGCTAACTCAGGGCTTTCTAGAAGATTCCATGTCACACCCCGACGCGGAATATAGGAATGTGAGGCAGTTGCAAGTAAACGTGTATGGAGCGTATAATAGACAACAAACCATTGGACAAGGAATAAATACTAAAGCAAATGCATCTCATTAATAATTCCTCAAATGTTTATTACAACCACTATTATCAGAGCTATTCTATAGGGCCCAATTACATTGAATAAAAGTAAAAGACTAAACTCATACTCTAACATAATACTAAGATGCCAGGGTATTCTTGACTTCACTCTTGGTCAGTCCCGTCCTCATGAGTGTATATATCATCCTCGGTCTCACCTGAGAACACACAACAATAACGCAGGGTAAGCGATAACGACCAGTAGGACTTAAATCTCATGATCATGAATGCTTCAAATGATTAATGTATTAAAGAGCATAGTAACTAAAGATAGAGAGCTAGAGAGTCAAGTAATGTACGAGTTAGCATGATAGCATGTGATTGAAATAGCACAAGTTTTCAAATATAGCACAGAGCAGGATGGCCATAGCACAAATAGCACAATGTATAACAATAGCACAACGAGTATAGTATAGCACTTTGATTGTCATTTAGATAGTCGAGATAGATAGCACTTGAGTGTAATGCCAAACACTCTGGTCAATTAACTCCCACAGGCAAATAGCACTTTTGGGCCCACCTCCCAGGACTAAACGGGGCCCTTTATATATTGCCAGGCATTAGTTATATTGTTTATCTTTTAGACAATCAGTCAATGGCCAAGAGAGAGTACCAAGAATAGATAAGAGTACTAGATGAATAGATGAGTGTATAGAGAATGTGAATAGATCAGCGAGTAGAGTATAGATGAGAGCTATAGGTCATTGCACATGAAACGTCGAGTGAATGGGTAATAGTAACAGTTGCACAACACGCGCAATCGGTATTGGCAATCAGGTGGAATTCACTACCCATCCACTGGCCAAGTTATGCACAGGTCCAGAGGTTCGGCGAGATTCAAGATATGAGCGAACATCTAAAAGCCGTTTGGATCATATTGATCCCTAAGGGTATCGTAGGTGTTAGAGTACAACTAGCTCGTCGGCCATGTGGAAATCCATGGACAGAGGAGTCTTACGGAGGCCTTGAACAAGGATTCACTAGTCCAGCAGAAGAAATATCTAACAGAGAGTTTGTCCAAGTCAAGAGAAAGTGTGTATAGAAATAAGTGCTCGACGTTCCAAAGGAATTCTAGAACAGTGGAGCGTCGTTGATGGTATTCCCAAAACATCACGAGAAACGAAGGCAAGTCCATTAAAAATACAGAAATTTAATATACATTATTGAAATAAATTACCAGATATATTATGAGATATTTTCATGTCAAGTTAAGTCATAATGGATGGTTATAAGTATGTGTATATGATAAAGAAAATCATAGATGTGAAGAGATCAAGTGTATTGCTTTTAATTAACTAATACATAACCAAGTTCAAAAGCATCATTTACTATGTTTAAGATAGTTAACAGGTTATATGGTCACTGTAGAAAGTCAAGATTAGGAAAAATATAGGGTTTATGCACAAAAATCCAGAAGGCAACGTACCCCTGTAAGGATCGAGACAGGGTACATCCAGAACGCGACAGGGTCTTTCACAGAACGCGATAGGTCGGTCAGGATAGGCGGCAAGAACGCAACGCCATGGCCTGTCGCGTTCAGAATGCGACAGGTTGCTCGTCGCGATCAGCCCTGAGAACACAGCCTATCTGGCCGTCGTGTTCTCAGGCCCTGTGCCTGAGTCCGAGCGGGAAACGGAATTGCCTTGGATTGCGGTCCAAGCTTTCTAGGTTTGATACATGGTAGATTAAAAATTGATATCTCGATGTACAGTTGATCAAAAAATGCAAAACCACTTTTAATCGAATCTAGACATGCAAGAATACGCACAGTAAATAGGAATTTGCAAATATTCATGGTCTTGAAAGGTTTTAAACATGAACATGCACGAAGAACACAGAACAGTGTACATTGAAGGTAACAGAATTAATTTGAGTAGTATACATGATGAAAATTGATGATTTCAGAGGCAAAAGTTTCCTGACATTGAGCAGTATCTCCAGTAAAATTTTCATGGCATGGGATTAAGTGTACATGGAGATCTAGATTTAATATGAGGGTTCGGGGTCAAGGTGATAGCAGAACATCAAAAATAAAGATCAAATGATAGGGTCGATGAAAGTAGAGAAACAAGAGGGCTTTTGTTCCTGACATTTGGAACACCCTACAGACAAATTTAATTGAGTTTAGCTTGTGAGAATGCCTACCTTTGGGTCGTTTAATCTCCTAGGGCTTAGAACTCGGAGTGTAGGTTGTAGATCTTGAGCAAGTCTTCTCCCCACGAATTCTGTAACGACCCTCCTTATACCGGTACGATTATACCAATCCACATCAGTATAGAGAACGCCGTCATAGTGGGACATGACCCAACACTAAATGATAGGCTGATATGTACATGAATAGTAAAGAGTACAGCGGAAATAAAGTAACAATTTCATTCCATTCCATCATCATCATCAATATCCACAATCTGTATAACATAAGATGAAAGAAAACACTAAAGTCCACATTTATACAACTTTCAAATGAAATACATTGTCCATCATTAATTACACAATTTCAAATTACATACTATGAAATGAAAGAACACAGGTAGAGATCTCCACAACTAGCTACTTCTCGCGCTCGGAGTCGCTCCTAACTATATCCTCCTCGGATGTGGAGACACTTGTCACACATATACGCCGAAGCAAGTATGAGTCTAAATAGATTCAGCAAGCAATCCATGTATAACACCCGTACACATATCATATGCAGATGCTGACTTTTAAAGATAAGGAGTAACTCATGTTGCATGCTTTATACAATGTAAACTATTATACATGGAAAAACTTATAGCAATAGAACACATGATACATTCTTATAACATTAAATAGTATCACTCACATTCTTACAAATGCTTACTACGTATACATGTAACATGATTTAACAATTCAACATTATCCATATTATGGTACAACTCTACCCATCTAGAACATGGAATTAAGCATAAAGTAATTAGCAACCTAGCATGGATTCTAATCATTTTCATATGCATTTAACACCAACATACATAACTTTTGCTTGTTGTTTTGACATGAATAAACACATTCATATGGGTTTACACTTATTCACATGCTAACACATTCATTTACAATTTCACATTTTACATCTTTCACATTCACATGATCATATACACATATTCACATTTTTCACTTAGTTGCCGTGACAATAGTCCAAACCACCACTAGAAGGACACACATATACACATTCACATACTTATCACCTAGGCAACACGGTGATAGATCTTGGTTAACTGCGCAGAACCGAGAGAAGCACTCTCCACCCTAACCAGTGGCACTTGTCCACATCCAGGATTTCATCCTAATTATCCATAAGATATCACACATTTTGAACCTTCCCGTAGGGACTTTACTACGGTACAGTCCACAGCCCTCTATGGTAGCAGTGTCACTAAAGGCATAGGTTACATATTAAACACTTTACCACTTTTCTTACACTATTCACATGTAATTGGTCACATACATATGCACTTTTAACAAACATACATGGTCCAGTTTACATAATTTGTTATTACTGTTTTATGATGGTATTTAACTCATACACAAGCCCATTCATGCTGCAAATTACTGAATTATACATAATCACTGTCATCATACTCAACATGGTCATTTCAGGTATTAATTTAGAATTAGTACCTACTATTATCCAAACCGTGTGAAATGTTTATCACAGTCTATTCACAGTTAATTATCACATCCGCAAATTTTCAGATTTTTCGAAACAACATACATTTATAATAATTAAAGCAATCTTCCTACAAATATATCAAGAAATCCATTTTAACATGTTTTTCAGTATCACAGTCAGAATTAGAAGTTCCAGCACTGAATTTAGCAGTCATATACTCACATAAAAATTCTGACACTCTAACATGCAATATACATTTTATTGGGATTAAAACAGGTAATTCATGCTTATTGTTCCATTTCCAGAATTTTAATAATTAGGACAATACACAAAAATTCATCCTAGCGTCATGATGTGACCTAACATGTGTATATGATCCACAATAATTTTCTCAGCATGTACACATATTCAGAAGTCCGAAATTATACCACAGAGGTCAAATAGACATTCTGTAAAATGACCTGAAGAACTTGGTGGCACACATGCTGCCACTGACCTAGGTTAACGGCACAATATGTTGCCGCCAACCAGGGATCTCAACAGCACAAGATGTGGCCGTTAAGTTCCTGTCTGTAAAAGTGCAGACTAAACGCACAAATGAAAGTGAATGGGGGTTCCAGGAAACGAGGAAAAATCGATAAAAATACCTGGGACCTACTAGACATGGGTATGATTGAGATCCATAGGTTACTTGCCTCTGAAAAATTGCTAGATGAGATTTAGAGGTTGAAGACGCCCTCCTAGGCCAAGCCAAGAAGTGCTCTAAAACTCCCCTCGATCTAGTCTCTATAATGATAGATGTGGCACGCCGGAGTCGGGGAAGATCCACAAATGTCCAAGACTCTCCCAGTCGATGTTGATCGCCGGAAAACGCACTATCACGCCAGATCAAGCTTTCCAAAATCTCAGGTTCGCACAGAACTCTAGGGTCTTCTCAAGGAGCCAAAAAGGCCCAATCTGCCCGAAACGAGAGTTTTATAGGCCAGAGGGTTCGAGGTACGCATTTGGGCAAGGATCCTACCGTTGGGCAGAGGTTCCTAAACCAGAGCGCAAGAAACATAGTCATTTCCAGATTTGAAGCGCATAGATTTTAGGGAAATAGACGTCCACATCTCTGGCGTCTACTGGGAGTTGGCGTCCATCGATCTGGACGTCGACTCTCCCATGCACGTCCATACATGTGACGTTAATTGGCCCTTCGGCCAGAACACAAGAATATCCAAAATTATATATATATATATTATACACTATATATTTACATGAAATTGTAATGTATAACTTAAATATTATATATACTATGTAAATACAACAATATGTATATGTTAAACTCATATAACATCATAATAATACAATATGTACATAATAATTACATATACATATATGCACCAGCTTCATACACAAGACAACTAATCATCACATGACCAAACATCTAAATAAAGGCAAAATTCGAGGTCCTTACACCCTCTCCCCCTTAAAGAGAACTTCGTCCTCGAAGTTAGACCGACACTTCTCAAACAATTGGGGATACTTCTTCTTCATAGCATCCTCAAGCTCCCAAGTAGCCTCCTCTCATAAGAAGTTACCATAACACGTTCACCGACGCAATGCTCTTGTTCCGGGGATGCTGAACCTTCCGATCAAGAATAGATACTGGTTGCTCAACATACGACAGATCTGGCTGGATCTCCAATGGCTTATGGCTAATAACATGAGATGGATCTCGAACATACCTCCTGAGTATGGATACGTGGAAAACAAGATGAACACTAGCTAACGCTGGTGGTAAAGCTAGCTCATATGCCACTTTGCCCAATAGTCTGAGAATCTCATACGGGCCAATAAATTTAGGACTCAACTTACCATGCCTGCCAAATCTGACTACAGCTCGGGTAGGCGAAATCTTCAGAAAGACATGCTCGCCCACCTCGAACTCCAAATCCTCTCTCCTGTTGTCGACATAACTCTTTTGCCTAACTTCGGACCGATCAACTGTCTATCATCGGTCCTTCCCAAGATAAAGGAGATCTACAGGGCCTTCCATAAAACGCCTCAAATGGAGCCATACCAATACTCGCATGAAAATTGTTGTTATATGCAAACTCCACCAGAGATAAATGACGCTCCCAATCACCCTTCCAATCCAGCACACACACTCAACATATCCTCGAGCGTCTGGATAGTCCTTTCAGACTGTCCATCTATCTGGGGATGGAACGCCGAACTAAGCTTCAATTCAGAACCTAATGCATCCTGAAGACCCTTCTACAACCTCGAAGTAAATCTCGGATCTCGATCTGAAATGATTGACTTCGGCACCCATGCAACCTAACTATGCTACTAACATATAACCTAGCTAAATTCTCAACTGACTACTTCTTCATAAGCAAGAAATGCGCAGTCTTGCAGAATCTATCTACAACTACCCAAATCGAGTCATTGCCCCTAACTCATCTTGGCAAACCCGTTACAAAATCCATGGTGACAGCCTCCCACTTCCATACTGGGATCTCCATCTTTTGCATAAGACTAGATGGTCGCTGCCGCTCGACCTTAACTTGCTGGCATACTAAACACCTGGATACAAAATTCGCTACATCCTTCTTCATGCCAGACCACCAAAATGATCTCTTTAAATCCTGGTACATCGTAGTGTTACCTGGATGAATAGAGAATTTCAACCTATGAGGTTCTGCTATTATACCATCCTCATCACGAGCAATGCCTGCCTTGCCTACTAACTCCTGGAGTCTAGGGTCGGCTTTCTGCTGCTCGATCACCTCATCCAACACCGAAGACCAGATAGACAACTGAGCCATAAAAGCCTGACATACTGGCTCTAACTCAGTCATCGCACAAGCAGCATCATCCAACATCTTCCAAACCTGCTGAAGTAATGACCTCTTCCAGCTATGAGCATCCGCTACGACATTCGCCTTCCCTAGATGATACTGAAGATCGAAGTCATAGTCCTTAAGGAACTCAATCCATCTCCTATGCCGCAGGTTTAATTCCTTTTGCGAGAAGAGATACCTCAAGCTCTTGTAGTCAATGAACACCTCAAATCTGACACCATAAAGATAGTGCCTCTAGATCTTTAGTGCATGAACCACTGCCGCAAGCTCCAATCATGAGTCAGATAGTTACGCTCATGCTCCTTCAATTGGCAAGAAGCATATGCCACTACCCTTCCTTGCTGCATCAATACACAACCTAAACCAATCCGAGATGCATCCGAGTAAATGGTAAAACCTTCTTCACCACTCGGTAAAACCAATACCGATGTAGAAGTAAGCTTAGCCTTCAATAATTGAAAGTTACTCTCACACTCCTCGGACCAAACAAACTTCACACCCTTCTTGTTTAGCTTAGTCAAAGGAGCGGCGATAGATGCTAATCCCTCAATAAATCATCGATAATAGCTTGCTAAACCTAGGAAACTAGGAAACTACGAATCTCCGACGGGGTCCTGTGAATCTCCCAATCTAATACAGCCTGGACCTTCGCTGGATCAACTGCTACACACCAGCACCGGAGATGACATGCCTAAGGAAATGAACCTCACGCATCCAAAAATCGCACTTGCAGAATTTTGCATACAGCTTGTGCTCTTGAAGAACTTCTAGCACTACTCTCAAATGCTGACGGTGTGTGACCACATCCGGAGGGTAGACCAACACATCATCGATAAATACCACAACAAAACTATCTAGATAAGGTCTAAACACCCTGTTCATGAGATCCATGAACGCTGCAGGGGCGTTGGTTAGACCAAAAGGAAGAACTAAAAACTCATAATGTCCGTAACGAGTCCTAAAGGCCGTCTTGGACACATCCTCACTCTTAATCCTCAACTGATGATAGCCAGACCACAGATCAATCTTGGAAAATACCGATGCATTCTACAACTGGTCAAATAGATCATCGATCTGCAGTAAGGGGTACCTATTCTTCACCGTCACCTAGTTGAGCTTTCTATAATCGATGCACAACCTAAGTGAACCATATTTCTTCTTTACAAATATATAGGTGCGCCCCAAGGAGAACACTAGGGTGAATAAATCCCTTATCTAGCAAATCCTGTAATTGCTTCCTTAACTCTGCTAACTCCGCAGGTGCCATCCGATATGGGGCCTTTGAGATAGGAGAGGTGCTTGGAAGCAACTCTATGGTAAACTCTATCTCCCTAACCGGTGGTAGTCCATACAAATCATCGGGAAATACATCTAGAAACTCCTACACTATACCCATCCTCCTCAAGGTAACCATCTTCATCGCCTTCATGGTGGAGATAACAAACTTTCCCGCAAGTTTCTTGGCAAGGGATGTGAAAACTCATCCTCACTAGGAATACAGAAAATGATCTTCTTCCCACGACAATCAACTAATGCATAGTGCTCCTCTAGCCAATCCAAACCAAGAATTGCATCGCAGTCCTTCATCTTTAGCAAATAGAAGCACCCATCTAGGACTCTATCCTCAATGCACACATGTAAAGACGGAATACACTTCCTAATCGATACTGTTCCTGTAGGTGTGTGCACAGACAATGGAACCTCTAATTCCTCAGCCTCTAATCCTGACTCTACACCTAACTGCCTAGCAAACCGCTCCGAAATGAACGAGTGAGTGGCACCCGTATCAAACAGCACCCGAGCGTGCACACCCATGAAAAGAACCGTACCTTCGTGACGTGCTCTGCCTGCTCGGCGTCCTCTCATGCTAAGGCAAACACTCGAGCTTGGGCTCAAGGCCTTCCTAGTCTTCCTATAGCTGGCGCTGTTGCTGCTACAACTGCTGGGGCTGGCGCTCCCCCCGTGGACTCCTTGCTGAAGTTTGGGACAGTCCCGGATCTAATGCTCGCTGCTTCCACACTTGAAGCACTTTCCTGCCATCTTCCAGCACTCAGTACCACCATGCGCCCTTCCACAGTGAGGGCACTCCTTCTTGCCACTGGGCCCTACTACCAGGGGACCGCTGAGAAGCTGCTTGCTGACTACTTGTTGCCACGGGATGCTGCGGTGACTGGTATGCCACCTTCTTCCTATCCTACCGCTGGAATGGAGGTGCATACCTCTTTTGCGAAGCCTTCTTCTCTTCTAGGTACTGCTCCATTTCACTCTCTTGTCGACACCCACACTAAGAGCCTCGTCCAAGGTACAGTGGTCGAATGCTACCAACCTTGATCTAAGTGATGGCTTAAGGCCCATCACAAACTTCTTTGCTTTCTTGCTCTCATTAGCCACAATGTGAGGTGCATATTTTGATAATTCTGCAAACCTGGCCTCGTACTCAAGTACGGTCATGGAGCCTTGAGTCAAAGTAAGAAACTCCTGCTCCATCTTGTCCTAGATATGGTCTAGAATGAATTTGGCCCGAAAGACCCTCACGAACTCATCCCATGCTACCTCGACAGCACCGTCCTCAAACCTGCTATGCAGTAACGAAGCCGACCACACATCGGCTCTCTCCTGCATCAAGCCATCCATAAGCACCAAACAGGCCTTGCATGAATACTCCATAATCTACTGGTGGTGGTGGAGAAAGAACAGTAGGACCCTGTGTGGTGCTGGGGCCTACTACTCACCCCTATCCACTCTCCTCTGCTCATCCTCACGAGTAGGAACACCACGCCTACCACGAGAAGCTATAGTCAGCAAGACAATTTAATCACAATTAGAAACTAAGTTAATTAATTCCTAATCATTTTTTTTCTATCATTCATTCATTAATCATTTTCTACTCATGTGGACAAATCTATAAAGACTTAGCATATTATGAAGATGATGGTATATATTCATGTACAATCTCAACCTCGCTCTGATACCAATCTCTGTAATGACCCTCATTATACCGGTACGATTATACCAACCCACATCGGTATAGAGAACGCCGTCATAGTGGGACATTGACCCAACACTAAACGATTGGTTGATATGTACATGAATAGTAAAGAGTACAACGGAAATAAAGTAACAATTTCATTCCATTCCATCATCATCATCAATATCCACAGTCTGTATAACATTAGATGAAAGAAAACACAAAAGTCCACATTTATACAACTTTCAAATAAAATACATTGTTCATCCTTAATTATACAATTTCAAATTACATACTATGAAATGAAAGACACAACGTAGAGATCTCCACAACTAGCTACTCCTCACGCTCGGAGTCGCTCCTAACTATATCCTCCTCGGATGTGGAGACACCTGTCACACTTGTACGCCGAAGCAAGTATGAGTCTAATAGACTCAGCAAGCAATCCATGTACAACACCCATACACATATCATATGCACATGCTGACTTTTAAAGATAAGGAGTAACTCATGTTGCATGCTTTATACAACCCAAACTATTATACATGGAAAAATTTATAGCAATAGAACACATGATACATGCTTATAACATTAAATAGTATCACTCACATTCTTACACATGCTTACTATGTATACATGTAACATGATTTAGCAATTCAACATTATCCATATTATGGTACAACTCTACCTATCTAGAACATGGAATTAAGCATAAAGTAATTAGCAACCTAGCATGGATTCAAATCATTTTCATAAGCATTTAACACCAACAAACATACATTTTGCTTGCTGTTTTGACATGAATTAAACACATTCATATGGGTTTACACTTATTCACATACTAACACATTCATTTAACAATTTCACATTTCACATTCACATGATCATATACACATATTCACATTTTTCACTTAGTTGTCGTGACACATAGTCCAAACCACCACTAGAAGGACACACATATACACATTCACATACCTATCACCTAGGCAACACAGTGATAGATCTTGGTTAACTACGCAGAACTAAGAGAAGCACTCTCCACCCTAACCAGTGGTACTTGTCCACCTCCAGGATTTCATCCTAATTGCCCATAGGATATCACACACTTTGAACCTTCCCCTAGGGACTTTACTATGGTACAGTTCCACATCCCTCTATGGTAGCAGTGTCACTAACGGCACAGGTTACATATTAAACACTTCACCACTTTTCTTACACTATTCACATGCAATTGGTCACATACATATGCACTTTTAACAAGTATACATGGATTAGTTTACAGAATTTGTTATTACTGCTTCATGATGGTATTTTAACTCATACACAAGCCCATTCATGCTGCAAATTACTGAATTATACATAATCACTTTCATCATACTTAACATGGTCATTTTCAGGTATTAATTCAGAAATAGTATCTACTGTTATCCAAATAGTGTGAAATTTTTATCACAGTCTATTCACAGGTTAGTTATCACATCCACAAAATTTTGGATTTTTCGGAACAAACATACAATTTATAATAATTAAAGCAAGCTTCCTGCAGATTTATCAAGAAAGCCATTTAAACATGGTTTTCAGTATCACAGTAATTTTTAGTAGTTGCAGCACCTAAATTTAGCAGTCATATTCTGACATAAAAATTCTGACACTCTAACATGCAATAATACATTTTATTTGGGATTAAAACAGGTAATTCATGCTCATTGTTCCATTTCCAGAATTTCTAATAATTAGGACAGTACACAGAAATTTGTCCTAGACTCATGATGTGACCTAACATGTGTATATGACCCACAGTAATTTTCTCACCATGTACACATATTCAGAAGTCTGAAATTATACCAGAAAGATCAAAAAGACATTCTGTAAAATGACCTGAAGAACTTGGCGGCACACATGCTACCGCTAACCTAGGTTAATGGCACAATATGTTGCTACCAACCAGGGATCTCAACGGCACAAGATGTGTCCGTTAAGTTCCTGTCTGCAAAAGTGCAGACTGAACGCACAAATGAAAGTGAATGGGGTTTCAGGACATGAGGAAAAATCGATAAAAATATCTGGGACCTACTAGACATGGGTATGATTGAGATCCATAGGTTACTTGCCTCTGAAAAATTTCTATACGATATAGAGGTTGAAGACGCCCTCCTCGGCCAAGCCAAGAAGTGCTCCAAAACTCCCCTCGATCTGGTCTCTGTGATGATAGATGTGGCACGCCGGAGTCAGGGAAGATCCACAAATGTCCAAAGACTCTCCCAGTCGATGTAGATCGTCGAAAAATGCACTATCACGCCAGATCAAGCTTTCCAAAATCTCAGGTTCACACAGAAGTCTAGGGTTTTCTCAAAGAGCCAAAAGACCCAATCTGCTAGAAAATGAGAGTTTTATAGGCCATAGGGTTCGGGGTACGCATTAGGGCAAGGATCCTACCGTTGGGCGGAGGTTTCCTAAACCGGAGCGCAAGAAATGGAGTCGTTTCCAGATCTAAAGTGCACAGATTTTGGGAAATAGACATCCACATCTCTGGCCGTCTATTGGGAGTTGGCGTCCATCGATCTGGACGTCGACTCTCTCATGCACGTCCATGCATGTTGACGTTAATTAGCCCTTCGGCCGGAACACAAGAATATCCAAAATTATATATATATATATATATATATATATACACTATATATTTACATGCAATTGTAATGTATAACTTAAATATTATATATACTATGTAAATACAACAATATGTACATGGTAAACTCATATAACATCATAATAATACAATATGTACAGAATAATTACATATACATATATGCACAAGCTTCATACACAAGACAACTAATCATCACATGACCAAACATCTAAATAAAAAGGCCAAATTCGAAGGACTTACAAATTCTCCCTTCCTTTGGCCTCTACTCTATGTCCAGCAAGCCTCAGCAATGCATTTGGGCCGGGCTTGGAGAGGTTGGGGGTATTTAAGCTTCCCTTGTTTCTATTTTCTATTATGACTCTAATTCCTATTTAATTCCGAGTTTTCCTTATTTATTTCAACCTTCCAAGCTATCCAACTCCTAATTAGGTTAGGTTGAGTTGCAAATTCGTGCCTAGCCAATTTGGGTAGGGTTAAGAGTCCAATTCCAACCCATATTAATTATTTTAATGTTTTAATAGCTCTTTTCTTTTTAGGAAATATTAAAGATACGAATTTAGGGTAATATTCTATTATTCATCTTTTAAAAATCCCTATTTTGGCCCAATAACTTTTACATGATCCATTTAGCAAAGCCCATTACTTCTTTTTGTTTAATGGGGTTTAATTAATTCATTTTTCTTTAAATTTATTGATTTATTTATTTATTAAAATACCGGGTTGCTATATTCCAATTGCTTGCTGGTTAGATCGGGTGTCTCTTTACCTTGGCTCCCATCTTTTCAGTCCACTCCACGTCATTTTCGCTTCATCGTCATTTCATGACACCTCCGCTACACTTCCGCTATGTTCCCTTGCAAAGTGGAAGCCAAGGAGGGGCAATCTGTAGACACCCGGTTCTGACCCATAAGTTGAACCACATTTCTTATTCTCTTAATGAGCCCAAAGTTGGTCACTCACCTTGACCCCATCTCTTAGCCATGTTTTGAGCCCACTAAAAGCCCAATTTTCACATTATCCCGTCCAATTATCATTTCAAGAGTCCTCATGATTAAATTGTTGATTATTCTTCCAAATAATTGATCAATATCTCAAGAATAATCGATTTTCTTTAACGCAACGGGTCGTGGCCGCCACAAGAAAAAGCGCCGTTACCGACGAAATTTTCCGACGGAAATATGTCCGTCGGAAAAACCGTCGGCATTTCGGACGGCTATGTTTTCGTCGAAAATATCAGTCGGGTTTTACGACAGAACATATTCTGTCGAAAATCCGTCAGTATTTCCGACGGAATGTTTCCGTCGGAAAATTACGTCAGTAAGACTGACGGATTTGCCGACGGAAATATTTCGTCAGAAAATCCAAAATTTCACCCCCCCCACCCCGCCTTCCGTGCCCCCGCACTCTCTCTCTTGCTCTCTCTTGCTCTCTCTCTCTCTCTCTCTCTCTCTCTCTCGTCTCGGCGCTCTCTCTCTCTCGTCTTCGGCGCTCCTCTCTCCTCTCATCGTCTTCGGTCTCGCTCGCTCTCTCTCTCTCTCTCTCTCCTCTCTCTCCTCTCTCCTCTCTCCTCTCCTCTCTCTCTCGCTCTCTCTCTCCTTCTCTCCTCTCTCTCTCTCTCTCTCTCTCTCTCATCTCCGGCGTATGTTTGCCGCCGCGCTGCCGCCGCCTTCACGACCCCGCACCGCCACTGCTACTGCGACCCCGGCCCGCGCCGCCGCCGCTACCGGCCACCCGCTCGCGTCGCCGTCGCTACCCCGGCCCATTCCTGTCACCTTGCTGCCGCCTCCACCTCGCTCTGCTGCCGGAGGAATGCCGCCTCTCCCCCCCTCTTGCTGCCCCCCTCCCCCCTCCCCTCCGGCCAGCGCCCCCCCCCCCTACTGCCCCTCTCTCCCCCGGCCCCTCCTATCCGGCCGGGGACCCGCCCCGGCCCCCTCCTGCTGCCCCTCTCTCCCCCTCCCATCCGGGCCCGGCCCGCCACCCCCTCCTGCTGCCCCTCTCTCCCCCTCCCCTCTGGGCTACCCCCCCCCCCCCCCCCCCCCCACCCGTTTCCTCCCCACTCCCCCCTCCCCCTCCTGCCTGCCCCCCCTCCCCTCCGGGCGACCGCCCCCCCACCCCCCCCCCCCATTTCCCCCCACAGCCCCCCTTCTACTGCCCCCCTCTCCCCCTCCCCTCCAGGCGACCGCCCCCCCCCCCTCCCCCTCCTGCTGCCCCTCTCTCCCTCTCCCCTCTGTGCGACCCCCGCCCCCAAGCCAAAACTTCAATTAAACTTGTTCATATGTCCATATCCATGTCTCAAATATGACTGACATATTTTCCCAAATTTATATCATGCATAGGACACGAATTTAAGTATCAATATATCTAATTTCATGTTCTTGCAAGTCACATGTTCTAGCATTTGCACCTTTTAATTCACCCAACCATATGTCAATTGGCTTCTGCTATAGTGTCATCAACATGTCTACATTATTTTCAAATAATTTCTCCAATTTTTATGTCTTAGTTTGCATGTATTAAGCATTTATGTTCATGCTATAATTTAGGATTTTCTATTCATGAAATAACGATTTCTGAGTGCATAAACCAATTGATCCCAATAAAATATGTAAAAATATTTTATATCTTGTTTACAATAAATTTCATGTTAGGAGTTAAACCAATTAGAACGCATGATTATAGGGCTTTGCAAAATCGTGATTCTCCATATAGAATGCCAATTCTGCTTGACTTCGCGACCCACTATGTCGATGGCAATTCTGCTTAAATTGGTGGCACACACTATGGACGTCAATTTTGAAGAGATTGGCACCCACTCATTCAGTTGACATTTAAAAGGGTTTGATTTTCCTTATTTTCTATGCATGATACCTCCTATTAGACTTATTTACACCCTATGGTCATTGAACTAGTAACCTAAAATAGTTAAACCACATGTAAAAGGAATGACATGAATACTCTTCTAATGTTCTTAATGATATGACTATGTTCTCTATTACCATGAGGTTATGCTTGATCATGTCCTCATGGTTCAGTTTATTGTTAAAATGATAATGTGAATTTGAATGAAAATGTCTTGGTGATAATGTCGTACTTATAATCATGCTTAGCCTTTAATTACCTGCTTGTTCTACTTTATACATGAAAAAGTATGTTGCATCCATCCTGATAAACTTGCCTTATTTAGCTACTTTCTTCATTTTTGACCTTGACTTATTTAGTTACTTTTGGTTTTGTCGAGATTGACTTACTAAAATTATCGTATGCATAGTTAGGAGAGTTTTCATTACGGCTTTGCAGGCTAAAAGGGCGCAGCTCTTTCTTTTCTGTTAGCAAAAATCCTGTGAACGAATCTGCTTCTTTCAGGTACACTAACATGCTTGCACAATTAGGCAACCCTTCTTGATGATTTAAAACCTCTCTGATTGGATATTCCTTCTAGTGGACTAGGGACATTTTCGTTAAGACCTCCATAAATCTCTGTACTCCGTGGATTCTCTCACGATGATTGAGTGGGTTATACTATGAAGTACCCTGAAGATAATGAACACTCTCATTTTGATATACGTTCTAACATATGTCATAAATCTTGTCAAAACACTAAATGGTTATGAAACTAAAATCCAACTATAATTCTATACTGCCCGATCAAACACCTTGGAATAGTTAATGGAGGGTGTGTTGGATTTTAACTCGTGACATGACATTTAATCTGTGTAGGAAAAATGTCTTATAAGAATCGATCATGGATGTACTGTGGAATAGTTAATGGAGTTGTGACAGAGGAGTTTAAAGATGGAGTTGACAGTTTCATTCAGTTTGCATTGAGTAATTCATCAGTAGCAGTTGATCCGATGGGTAACATCCGATGTCTGTGTTCGGCTTGTAAGAACAGGAAGTGGATATTGACATGTGATGTGCAGCATCATTTGTATACGAGAGGATTTGTTGCCCATTTTGAGTTATGGTCGTCTCATGGTGAGTTGAATATTCAGTGGTCTGAACCAGCCAACTTTGTCTCCACAAGTACGTACGTAGACATGGTTGTCGATGCTGCTGGTCCGGAGTTCAATATTCATGATAACCAAAGAAATGAAGAAGTGTCGAATGATACAGCTCAGAGATTTTATCAGTTACTTCGAGATGCTGATGAGCCATTATGGGTTGGTTGTGAGAAGCATACACGGTTGTCTACAGTGTCGCAGCTACTGATTTGAAGTTTGAATTTCATATGAGCGAGAGTTGTTTTGATCGGCTTCTCTCTCTCGTCAAGAGTATGCTTCCTCAATCAGAGAGGTTACCTGATGATTTTTACCGCGCGAAGAAGATGGCGAATGATCTGAGGCTTGGTTTTATGAAAATTGATGCATGTCTGAATCATTGTATGTTGTACTACAAAGATGATGTAGATAAGACATCATGTTGTATTTGTAAGCATGATAGATTCAAGCCTAAGAGAGGGGACAAGTCAAAGCAGAAGGATGTTC
>JACBKR010001987.1:0-28787 GCA_014218235.1 Colocasia esculenta | reverse complement strand
CACACTCATCGGCCCGACCGTGCTGGAACAAACCGGAGGCCAATCAGATGAGTATTTCTAATTTTGGTCCCTCAAATCGAAGTTTTTCATTTTTTAACTAAACTTACTTGGTTAAGACGACTTGGAGCCTCGAGGTCAAACCGGGAGTCCGAATTGAACTCCGTCAGTTTCCACAAGTCACACTCATCGGCCCGACCGTGCTGGAACAAACCGGAGGCCAATCGGATGAGTATTTCTAATTTTGGTCCCTCAAATCGAAGTTTTTCATTTTTTAACTAAACTTACTTGGTTAAGACGACTTGGAGCGTCGAGGTCAAACCGGGAGTCCGAATTGAACTCCGTCAGTTTCCACAAGTCACACTCATCGCCCGACCGTGCTGGAACAAACCGGAGGCCAATCGGATGAGTATTTCTAATTGGACCCTCAAACCGAAGTTTTTCATTTTTTAACTAAACTAACTTGGTTAAGACGACTTGGAGCGTCGAGGTCAAACCGGGAGTCCGAATTGAACTCCGTCAGTTTCCACAAGTCACACTCATCGACCCGACCGTGCTGGAACAAACCGGAGGCCAATCGGATGAGTATTTCTATTTTGGACCCTCAAACCGAAGTTTTTCATTTTTTAACTAAACTAACTTGGTTAAGACGACTTGGAGCGTCGAGGAAAACGGGATCCGAATTGAACCCCGTCATTTCCACAAGTCACACTCATCGGCCCGACCGTGCTGGAACAAACGGAGGCCAATCGGATGAGTATTTCTAATTTTGGTCCCTCAAATCGAAGTTTTTTTTTTTAACTAAACTAACTTGGTTAAGACGACTTGGAGCGTCGAGGTCAAACCGGGAGTCCGAATTGAACTCCGTCAGTCCACAAGTCACACTCATCGACCCGACCGTGCTGGAACAAACCGGAGGCCAATCGGATGAGTATTTCTAATTTTGGTCCCTCAAATCGAAGTTTTTCATTTTTTAACTAAACTAACTTGGTTAAGACGACTTGGAGCGTCGAGGTCAAACCGGGAGTCCGAATTGAACTCCGTCAGTTTCCACAAGTCACACTCATCGGCCCGACCGTGCTGGAACAAACCGGAGGCCAATCGGATGAGTATTTCTAATTTTGGTCCCTTAAACCGAAGTTTTTCATTTTTTAACTAAACTAACTTGGTTAAGACGACTTGGAGCGTCGAGGTCAAACCGGGAGTCCGAATTGAACCCCGTCAGTTTCCACAAGTCACACTCATCGGCCCGACCGTGCTGGAACAAACCGGAGGCCAATCGGATGAGTATTTCTAACATTGGACCCTCAAACCGAAGTTTTTCATTTTTTAACTAAACTAACTTGGTTAAGACGACTTGGAGCGTCGAGGTCAAACCGGGAGTCCGAATTGAACTCCGTCAGTTTCCACAAGTCACACTCATCGACCCGACCGTGCTGGAACAAACCGGAGGCCAATCGGATGAGTATTTCTAATTTTGAACCCTCAAACCTACCTAAGTTCTCCCTTTTTAACTAACCTAACTCGCTTAACAAGAAATTGTGCGTCGATCAACCCAAATTAAAGTTAAACTAAGTTAACTGTTAAAATTAAACCTCAGAAATAAAATAAATTTACTCACGTGAGGGGCGTGTGCTGATGTCGATGGTGCTGCCTGTGGAGGAGGTGCTGCCTGTGGAGGAGGAATGTTGATCTGGGAGAAGGCCTGGGAGATAACCTGGGAGAGGGACTGGGAGAGCTGGGCCTGTAGTGCATCGGTCACCTGCATCTGCATCTGGGCTAGACGAGTCTCCATCGAATCCGTCAGACGAGACTCTAAGCCCGATATCCTACTGTCAATGAAGCCCATCAGCTGTCCTGGAGAAGTACCTGGAGTACCAACTCCTGCGTGGAATGCACTGGTCTGTGACCCTGAGCTGGATCCTCCAGATAACACCCGGCTCGTGTCGATGCTGTGCCCAAAACCATACACATGGCCTTTCTTTGGGGCCCCAGATGCCGCAACCCATACCTCAGGATCTAACGGCGGCTGCTCGTCCTCCCCGACGTACTTCTCTGTCATTTGTTGGCTGTATGACTCCTGCAAGAAACCAGAAAAAACAATAGTAGTTAATATTCATATTAATGTGAAAAATTAAATAGTGAATATCTTCTAAATACTTACTGCAACCACTCGGGCTCTATCGCTAATGTATGCATCCGTTCCTTTTTTCTTGTGTGTTCTATCGAACACCTCGGAAAATGTCGGCTGCCTTTTTAGCTCCTTCTCCTATTTCACAGAAAAAACATGACATAAATGAGTACCTTTATAAATAAAAGAGACCAGAAATGGACAAATTACTTACCAATCTGGACTGATGGGTCGCAAAAGAGACAGACCCACCAGTATGCATGTTTGCTTCTGGATTCGCAGCCCGATTAACTTTCATTATTGAGGATGTTTGTTGCCATCTCTCTGCAGCCCAGATGTTGCAAAGAGTTTCCCAATATTCTCCCCTCATCCAACTGGGCGCCCGCTCCCTCCAAAGAGTCGGGTCTGCACTCTGAGAATGTTTCTCTGCATTTTTTCTCACGTTATACATCAAATGCTTGAAATTTGATCTTGCGGTCATCGTCCATACAAATCGAGACCGCGCCTCGTCCATACGACTCGTGAATCGATGCTGGCTCTATATACATAAGAGTTAGTGAACTGCATGTATGAATACGATAAGAATTAAATTACAATACGAAATTACATACCATGAACATCTGATACAAGTGCTCCTGGACCTCCATCGGAAAATCATTGAATCTATGAATTGGCCCAGGAAAATGTGCTTGTAACGTTCTTGTGATGAATTGAGATGCTTGAGTAGGCTCTATTTTATCACTGCAATGATGTAACTGCATAATGTCAATTTCTGAACTAAATTCACTTCATTGCCCATAAGAAATACATACATGTTGATTACATACCCATTAATCCAGACCTCCCGCAGAGTGCTCTCATAAAAACTACCTCTGCCCTCCTGCAGACTACCAGCATCCTCTGGCACCGAACCTGGAAAATAATGATGAACAACATGAGTAATGTATAAAAATACTAAATAATGACTACAAAAATATCCTAACAGTTAAATATACAAATCTACTGGTGCATCTGGAGAATGTGTAGAGTGACCTGAGCATGTGACATTTTAATGGCATCAGAATTAATGCATACATTAAAGTATAACTTTACATATACATACCAGCTACTACAGGAGGAGACTCGGAGGATGCACCAACAGCTGTAACTAGAATAGAACGCATAAGTAATGAGGAAGATGAATGCACAATAAAAGTACATTTGTAAATATACATACCTGCAGGCACGGTAGGAGCAGAAGAACTAGAAACTGTAGCAATTCTAATAACATTAATAATATATATAAATAATTGCTATAAAAATACTTGGAAATTGAAATATACATACCTGCAGGCACGCTAGGAGATGCAGAAGAAGGACCAGCAACTGTAACAATTCTAATAACATTAATAATATGTGTAAATAATGACTAAAAAAATACTTGAAAATTGAAATATACATACCTAGTCCGCTAGGTAGAGGAGGTGTCCGCTCACTCGAAGGAGAAGCAGAAACTGTAACAATTTTAATGGCATTAACACTACACAAGTACACATAAATAATATACAGAGAAAATACACAGCTGATAACGATATTAGAAAAATATACATACCAGATGCGGGAACAAAGCCCTCCCACGAATGCCCCTCCTAGAACTGCTACCAGATCTTCCTCCACGCACCATATCTTCATAGAGAACATAAAATCATAATGTTTACTAGTCAATTGCTTATATTGAAAGTGAGCTGCTTTAAATATACTCTACAAGTGTGAAAAAATTCTACCATAGTTTAATTGATATCCATTTCCTCCTCAGATGATGACGATATGTCTAATTCAACCCCATCTTCATCATCATCTTCACATTCATCACTGGTATATTCCTCTTCCTCACCAGAACTTTCATATTCAATATCTGTACGACGAGCACTACTGTCTTTCATCTCACGTGGATCGACTTCTTCGACCTCATTTCCGTGAGACAAGGACATTGGTGCTTCGGATTCGTCTTCTCCAATATGAGTTGTCAACTCTACATCTTCAACAAAGTCTTCTTGAAAGAATTCTGCGTTGATCTCTTCAGCTGTCTGATCAGTCATGTCCAATTCATAATCAGAGAATAGTCTTGACTTAACTCTGCAAACTACCCACCAATCATTTCGTTCTTTGTTTGTACATGAAGGATAGCTTGTATAATACACTTGCTGGGCTTGTGTGGCTAAGATGAATGGCTCATAAGTATTCAATTTTGACTTATGTTTAAGCTCGACAATCCCATGTGTTGTGTCATTTCGAATGGAATTCGGATCAAACCAATGACACTTGAACAAGAATATATGATTGTCTTGTCCTAGATATTGCAATTGTAGGATCTCCTCTACAATACCATAGTAGTCATACTCACTTTCATTGTATGTACTTCCTTTTACACATACGCCACCACTGTTATGGTAGATTTATTCTGCCCATAGTCTTTCGTATGAAACCTATACCCATTGACAATAAATCCAGGATAATTCTGTGCAATTTTGGATGGGCCGTAGGCTACCTGACGAACTCTTTCATCAGTAATTAAACCTTCTTGCACCTGCGTGTAGAAAATGCTAGTTATAAAGTGAAATGAATTTTGTTGAATACTCTTTGACGGTGTACACTTACACGTTGTCTTAGCCATAAGGCCAATGACTTCTCTCGTTCTTTTTCAACCTCAAAATCAGTGAGTTGTGGATTTTTTTGTATTAATTCTGAATCAAATTGTCTGCAATATGAATAGCAGATCACATTAAATAGGTAGAATAAAGGCAAAAAACTTACATATAAATTTAAATTGTGAGATTAGTACTTACTCAACATAACATTCTAGCTCAGAACAATTTAAAAGAATATATATCTCTGCGGCACATAACTCTCTGTCATCCAGCATTCGAGTTGAAGAACGTCCGAAGGCACGTCCAGGATGAGTAAATATTGAGAGTCGATTTGAACCGACAGATTCCCCCCCATCATCATTACGTGGAGGTTGTGTCCGACGAGTTTGAATGTCTGCTTCAAAGTACATTGCACAAAAGTTAGAGATTTCCTCCATAATGTATGCCTCAGCAATAGAACCCTCCACTTTTGCTTTATTTCGGACTTTCATTTTAAGGTCATGCATACACCTACATCCACAATGTAAGAGACAATTAGAAAAGCTATCACTTACGTAAGGTGCAATTGTACGAAGGAAATAGCTCATATTTGCATATACCTCTCAAATGGATACATCCATCTATATTGTACTGGCCCTCCGACCTTTGCTTCATATGGTAGATGTACGAGTAAATGCTCCATTGAATCGAAGAAACCAGGTGGAAATATCTTCTCCAACTTGCATACAGTGGTGACCACATTCTGTTCGATAGTTTGCACATCCTGAAGCCTGAGTTCTGATGCAGATAGAATCGTGAAAAATCGACTCAACTCAGATAATGCTCCCCATAGCTGCTTCGGCAAGATGTCACGAAATGCAATAGGTAGCAACCTTTGCATGAATACATGGCAGTCGTGACTCTTCATTCCATATATCTTTCCCTCACTGACGTTGACAGAACGAGCAATATTTGACACATAACCGTCAGGAAATCTCAGTTGTTTCAGCCACTGACACACTTGCTTTACTTGTCCTCCTCCAAGCACATAAACTGCTTTTGGTTTACTTGGTTTCCCATTTACTTCAACAATTTCTAACTCTGGACGTTTACAGAGCATGGACAAGTCCAAGCGTGCATTCACATTGTCCTTTGTTTTACCTTTGATATCCATAACTGTGTTGAATACATTATCAAAGACATTTTTCTCGATATGCATCACGTCTAGATTGTGCCGCACAAGAAGAGTCGACCAATAAGGTAGCTCCCAGAAAATGCTTTTCTTCACCCAGTTGTGCTCCTCCCAAAACCTGAAAGGTGTCGGGTACTGCCCATCTGTTGTGTGATATCTGGCAAATTTTCAACATGTGCTGCCATATCATGACCGGACAACCTCTCGAATATAACTTCATCTCGTTCCTTTCTGTTCTTTAGGAATGCATCTTTTTGTCTTCTAAAAGGGTGATCAGCTGGTAAAAACTGACGATGGCAATCAAACCAGCAGGACTTCCCACCATGTTTAAGTACAAACGATTTGGTATTATCCATACAATACGGACATGCTAGCCTCCCATGTGTGCTCCAACCAGATAGCATTCCATATGCAGGAAAATCACTTATAGTCCACATCAATGCCGCCCTCATGGTGAAATTTTGCTTTCTAGATGCATCATAAGTATTGACCCCCTCAGTCCATAATAATTTCAATTCATCAATCAACGGTCTTAGATAGATGTCTATATTTTTTGTAGGACTCTTCGGACCAGGAATCAATAAGGACAGGAACAAATTCTCTCGCTTCATGCACATGCTCGGAGGAAGGTTGTATGGTGTCACGAACACTGGCCAGCTGGAGTACGAAGCCACTGAACCTCCAAATGGATTAAATCCGTCAGTGCATAAACCAAGCCTCACATTACGTGACTCCCTTGAGAAGATAGGATAAACATGGTTGAAATGAATCCAAGCTTCGCCATCTGCAGGATGAGTCATAATATCCATGTCCCGACGTACTCTTTCTGCATGCCACCTCATATGTCCAGCTGTCTTTGAAGACATATACATCCGCTGCAGCCTCGGTGTAAGGGGGAAATATCGCAATGACGCATAAGGTATATCCTTTCCCCTAGAATTGACCCCTCTTTTAGGTTTAAATCTATCATGACGGCAAACTGAACAGGATACCATATCTGCATTCTCTTTGTCATACAACATACAATGATTAGGACATGCATCTATTTTCACATATCCAAGTCCTAAATCATTCACCATCTTCTTGGCACGATAAAAATTTGGAGGCAGCTTTTCATCTGGAGGTAACATGCTCTTGATGATGAGGAGGAGACGATCAAAGCAATTCTCAGAAATATGAAATTCAGATTTCAAGTTCAACAACTGTGACACCGCTGACAACCGAGTGTGCTTTTGACAACCATCCCACAATGGCTCATCAGCATCCTTAAGTAACTGATAGAATCTTTCGGCTCCCTTATTCGGCACGTCTTCAGCGTATACAGGATCCACATGTACACTGAATGCCGGACCAGCAGCATCTACAACCATATCCACGTACGTACTTGTGCCTTCCACATTACTAGGCTCGTGCGACCAGAAGTCCTCACCATGACATGTCCAATTCATATAACCTTCAACAAACCCTTTTCTGTATAAATGGCGTTGAACTTCCCATGGGGAATTCCACTTCAAATTTTTACAAATCATACAAGGACATCGGATGCCACCTTGCCTGTCTACTTCTGCATTTGGATTCCCCAATGCAAACTGAACGAATTCTCAACTCCGACCCTAAACTCTGGGACACCACATGATCAACTATTCTGCGATACATCCATGAACGGTCTGAAGCCATTGTTGTCCTACGCCCAAACAATATCAATAGACAAATAACTTTAAAATTCTAAATCACACATCCTTCGACGCAACCAAATGAATAGGAAGGATTTATTATTTAGATTATCACTTTTTACCCATCTGTGAGTATTTGATCGCACTCAGATGACCATTTACTATGTGATTGTATTATTTGCTGAAAATTTCGGCAGCATCTCCCCACACCTCTCCGATATACCAAAAATATTTATTGATTAAGATATTTTCTTAAACACTTACTAATAAGTGGTTAAGAAAATATTCTAAATCAATAAAGGTATATCAGAGAGGAGTGAGTAGACACACCCGAAATTTTCAACAAATAATACAAGCACATAGTAAATGACCACCTAACTGCGATCAAACATTCACAGACTGTCCAAAATGGGACAATTCAGGACTTTGAGTTAGATATACACGTTCTCATCTTTGAAAATAAGACTCGTGCACATCAATCCCAAAGTCTTGAACGGGAGGTTCATTGACACGGGCTTAACACGCTCTCGTGAAGTGTGTGCAGTGTTAAAAAGAAAATAAAAACTAAAGCATGCGTATAATGAAGTGCAATAATAACCCACATAAATATGAAAATAAAATAAAAACAGGGAGATAGTTTATTGAGATTTTATCTCCAATGCTGATAAGTTCTAATAAAATTACCTGCATGCAGTCATAACTTTACAATTGGAGAATCCTATTAAAGAATAAGTACTAATCTGTGAGTTGGATATCAAGAAGCCTATTAGATATTTTACATGCATGTTGAATAATACATATGAAAGAGACTCAAAATCTACCCACCTGTCTGAGATTTAGAAATTCCCAATTGCATAAGTGTTATCATATTCATGGCTTTTTGTCACCAAATTGAAAATAATTGTCTTTCATCTCTAAGCTTATACATTACAGGAGGAGTTAAATGATCTATAGAAGCTGAATTTTGATAATTTTAGTATATATAAATTAAGTACAAAAAAATACCTACTGAGGCAATTAGAAACTGGATAGAATCTGAGTAGTAACCTCCTTTCCCTGCACATATGGTTAATGAAAGGTATTATTAGTTCCTAGAACTTAAGTTAATAAAAAATTACAGTGAATACAAAATTTAAAGAAAAAGGAAAAGATAGCACCGTAGCTACATTGCGACAGTGCTACAGCGGGAAATGAACAAAATAGAGTAGCAAACTGTGCTTAAGACTGTGCTTAAAACTATCCGAAAATTATGCATTAATAGAGTTGCAAACTGTGCTTAAAACTCATGAATTTAGTATGAACAAAATAAAAAAATAGCATATCTAATTGTAGTTAACCATGCATTTCTGTAAAAAATAGGATATCTAGATGACGACTGATGGTTTATTGAAAGTGCATGTAAAATGTTAGTCTCTTTTTAACAATTTGTATTACTTGTATTTAACAGTGTTATGAAGCACATGCATAGACAATTTACAATAATGTAAAAAGATAAATTTCCCCCTATTGTGCTTGGATACATGTTAAGCTGATACATGTACATGTGCTCTGGTTCTGGTTTTTTATACTCTCTCTCCACACACCTCTGACAAGAATTTACCTCCATGTTAGAATTTTGTACTTGTCCCTTGCATAAACTTGAATGTTTCTATGCAACCCTTGTCCTCTTTTACTGATTAGCCTTGGACATTTGTAAAAAATTCTTGAATCCTTGTTATCTCTTGTTTAAATAATTCCTAAGTGTCTGCACACAAGGCAATACAAGAATCACCATTCTCATGCTAAGGCATGTTTTCAGATAAAAGTAGTTGTTAACATATAGTCTTAGAAACTATTGAGTCATTCATCCAAAAAGAGAACCACCACATTAACAGCACTACCAGCACATAAGCCCAAGATATGTCAGTCAGAGAAGACATCCTAAATAAAACGGAGAAACCATGATCAGGTAAGCAGTTAACATGATTTCAGCCAGAGATTTTTGGGTGCCGAGTATGACTCCTCATTTAAGAAGCAAAAACAACTTATCACCTCTTATTAAGTGTTGTCCAGTGACCACAACTATTTTGGGAATAATGGCGGAAAGGCACAAGGCATCAAAAGTTGCAAGAAAATAGAATCAACAAATCATAAGCCTTATCTAATCCACATGATGAACCTGGAGGGAATTAGAATTCCTTTGCTTTTAAAATTTTATCTAAGCCATGAGTAAGCTACTAACTAGGAATCATGTAAAACGTGAGCATAAATGCTTCACTGACAGTTTCCTACATATTCCAACTCACAGATCATACCTATTTATTTATGACGAAATTATTTTTCTCCGCAAAGGGCAACAAAGCACACTAAAGAGAACTACATAAGATTTTAAGGGGGACATTAACCCCAACTGATGATTCCTGGGTTTACAACACTAAGTGATAGAAACAAAAAAACCGCAGTCGCCAAACCCACACATGAGAGAATCGTTCAAATGAGAATGGGAAACTGGAGATGTTACCTGTGCTCGTCTCCCTGGACCCTAGCGTGCCGTCCACGACTCCGCGTCGTCTCCCTGGTGCGCTGTTCGGCACGTCCACGCCGTCCGCGTCGTCTCCCGGGTGTGTAGTCCGCGTCGTCTCCTAGTCCCTGATGCCCCGTCCGGCCCGTCCACGCCGTCCTCGTCGTCTCCCTGGTCTGCCGTCCGCGCCGTCCACGTCGTCTACCTGGTGTGCTATCGGGCCCGTCCGCGCCGTCTCCGGTCTCACTGGTGTGCCGTCCACGCCGTCAGCGTCGACGCCGTCTCCCTGCGCCTGGTGTGTCGTCGACGTTGTCTGCCTGCGCCTGGTGTCGTCGACGTCGTCTCCCTGTCCCTGCCTCCCTGGTGTGCCGTCCGTGGCGCCGGCTCCCTCAATCCCACCAAACCCTCGCCAGGAGCAGAGAACGGCTGAACGGGAGATGCAGATGCCAAGCAAGACTTGCAAGATTTGGGGCTGTGGCCAGCTTGTGTGCGACCGTGGGTATGTTTAGGGTGGTTTTTGGGTGTTTAATGGCAGCCGTTGGATGAAAGGGTGAGATCTATAAGATGACCATAATACCCTACATAATGTGTACATTTACATATATATATATATGTATATACATATATATCATGTATATATATATATATTAAACAGATTTAAATATATATATATATTTAAAATATATTATATAAAATTCGGTTTTATCGGTTTGGTTCGGTTTAGGAGATCGACCGGCGGCAGTGGTGAGAGGCGACAGCGACGGAGGGGCTGGGTCGCAGGGGCGATGGCGGCGACGGGTTCGACAACCACGATGGACAGCGTCGGCAGCGACGGGTCCGACGACCACGATGGACAGCGTCGGCGGCGACGGGTCCGACCACCACGGCGGAGAGCATCGGTGGCGTTGTCCGGTGGTGGCGCGAGTTCGGCGTCGGCGAGAGAGAGAGAGAGAGAGAGAGAGTCGGGATGGAGGAGAGAGAGGGAGCGCGAGTGGGGGGAGATATAGGGACAGCCACTGCGCGAGGAGTCGCCGCCTCTGGGGACCCGAGGGCCGGCGGCCGATGGCGAGCCGAGGATCGTCGGGGAGGAGGCAGGAGGGGTCCGAGGGCGGAGGGATTTCAGATTAGGTCGATTTGGGGGAGACTCGGGAGAGGGTTTTAAATATGTATAATATTTATATATTAGATATGAGCAATTAGATGTAAGATCTAATGGTCAATATTAATCTAGTTTCAGATCGGATCTTAAACAGAGCGGATCTCTTATTTCCGCGTCCGCTCCATTATTATTCGGATAATATCTGTATCCTAATTCGCTCCGTCAGATATCTGTTAAACGGATACGGATAGACTTAATCGGATACGAATTCGGATCGGATCCGGATATTATCTGGATCCGTTTACAGTCCTAGTCAGGAGTACAACAGATTTCCACTCAAAATCGATAGAAATAAAAAGGCCAATGGCTCGGGCATTCTCGATGCTCCACTCAAAATCGATAGAATGGGGATCTCTCACTTGCATCACCAACACGTCTGGTACGTCTTCTTAGCCAAGAAAGCAGGCGAAAGTCTCTGCTGGTTTTAGAAGATGTCGAAGACACCGACGAAGAAGAAGACGACGTTGTCCAAGAATGTTGCACGGACGGCGACGACCACCTTGGCCGAGGAGGCTCGACTGCTCGTGCTCGGGGCGATGGGAGAGGCCGAAGAGCAGGGGCTCCAACACTCCGCTGTGTAGCAAAGAAAGAGGAGAGGCCGAACTGAGACCGGGAGGGAGAAGGGCTTTAGTTAGTCGAACTGAGACCGGTTTGATTCGGTTCATTGACCCGAACTTTAGTTAGTTGAACCGAACCGAACCGAACGGTTCGGTTCGGTTCGGTTTATCGGGTTGGACCGAGAAATGAACAGTCCTAAGCATAGCATCACCAACAGCAAAGCAGTAGCAGCAGTAAAGCAGTAGTAACAGTAAAGCAGTTGTAGGAGTAGCAAAGCATAGCAGCAGCAGCATGTGCGGGAGGATAAGATAAGGATCATTGGCGGGGTTTAAAGGTGGGGTTTATCCGCATGCGAGATTGCAACGAACAATGGCGATGAAATCTTCGAAAGGATTTCACCTGGGTTAAACACGTAATACAGTTCTTACGTAACCCAAGTTACGCAGGATGAAGTGATTACCTTACGTAATCATTGTGCCATAATTGATATATATATATATACATATATAAAAATTCCATATATTTCTTTAATATAATATAATTCTATTTTAATCCTTTTCCATCAACATAATTTTAATTATTTAGGTTATTAATTTATGGGCCTCTTGTGTGTTTATTACCGAGCTTTATTTTAGTAATGGAGGTGTGCGTAATATTCGAACTAATTGGAACGTCATCATGTATTATACACAAATGACCAAGTATTTTTATAAACAAAATCAAGGTGTTACACATTTACAACCCTAATTTCGATAGATAACAACACATACGATTAAAGTGTGAGTTCGTTCCGTGTGTAGACCTGAGAATTCAGATTAATTATTTAAAATTTTGAGAAAGGTCCATATTGTTCTCCATATTCTGGAAGAAAAAAAGAGCTTTTTATTCGACCTAGAATATGGGTGTGTCGACCTAATTAAGTCACTGGAGACATGAGTTATAAGTTGATTTGAAAATTAACAGAGTGTGTCAACCTGAATAGAAGAGAGTGTTGACACTCTGAAGGAAAGTGTCAACTCTCTACAAGGTATTGGTCGATACTATGAAGAGATAGGTCGACGCTATAAGGGATAAATCGGTCAACACTACTGGATAGATAATGGTGACAGTACTACTGGATATATAGATAGTGCTGACACACATGAGTACGGATAGGTCAACACTAGTACTGCATAGATAGTGTTGACACTACTGGATAGATAGTGTTAACTGACACTACTAGATAGATAGGTCAACACTACTGGATAGATGTGTTGACACTACTAGTACTATTTTCAAAACACAATCAGAAAAAAAAGAAGAAGAATAAGAATCCTTCAATTCACAAGAACACTTGCCTAGCTAAAGCACGTAAGTATACCTAATAATCTTTTAGACATTATTTTATCTTTTCTTTTATTAACACACACACACAAACACACATATAAATATATACTAATAAATATATACACTTTTACACATACCTACCACTACTTACACATATTCACATTTAGATGCATGTTAAATCTTACGTAAACAAGTTTATGGTAATTTTTATTTAAACTTTTCCTGAAAAAATATTTATCAAGTATAAATTATCCTAAAAGTAGATAAATCATATTTACCTCATTAACCGTGCATCAAAAATTCTCAATATCCACATTTTTGGTATAAACATATTTTTGATAATTATGGTAATTTCAAAATAAATTTCATTATCAAAATTCAGTCTCAATTTGGTTTAAAAGTCTCAATTCGGTTCTAGAGACCGAATAGGGACCGAATAATTTCGGTCCCTATTCGGTCCCTATTTAGGGACCGAATAGGGACCGAAATTAAGGGACCGAATAGGGACCGAAATTATTCGGTCCCAAATATAGAGACCGAATAATTTCGGTCCCTATTCGGTCCCTATTTAGGACCGAATAGGGACCGAATTTATTCGGTCCCAAAAATAGAGACCGAATAATTTCGGTCCCTATTTGGTCCCTAAATAGGGACCGAATAGGGACCGAAATTATTCGGTCCCAAATATAGAGACCGAATAAATTCAGTCCCTATTCGGTCCCTATTCAGGGACCGAATAGGGACCGAAATTATTCGGTCTCTATTTTTGGGACTGAAATTTTCAGTCTCTATTCGGTCCCTATTTAGGGACCGAATAGGGACCGAAAATTTCGGTCTCTAAATCGGTCTCTATATGCGCTTTTTCTTGTAGTGTCAACGGAAAAATATATCACGAGGATGGTCATGAAATATATATGATTGGTTGAACAATTCATTTACTAATTCTTATTTAGAATCGGAGATAATAACATATCAATGTACAAGTCATATTAAGGTAAATTAAGAAATTAGCAGGTTTGACTTTTCCTTCAGTAGGAGAGGGCTCCCTTGGAGAAGTCATATGGGTGTTAACCATTTTTCACCGGACCTTGGATTTTTAACATTCTAGTAGGTTTATTCGAATTATGAAATTTTTAGGTAGGTCAAATTGTGAGAAATTAGAAAGACGCTATTTTGATGGAATTGCCAAAATCACGTTTTCTTCTTCGGTGGGAGAGTTGACTTTTTATTGGTAAGAGATATAATTTTTCTGATATTTTTATTGGATTCAAATGGGGGGTACTTCCTTATTTACATTCCATATCATTTAAGTAAATGTTATAATTTCATTTACATGTAATATCTTAAGTAAATGAAACATCAAATTATAACATTTACTTAAATGATATGGAATGTAAATAAGGTATGAGTTCAGTCTTACAAGGGTCCTGCTGACACTTCTGACTGAACCTGTTGACACATCTAACTGAAGAAGGATCAGTTCAACACAAACTGGTGTCTGTCGACAGCTAGAAAATGGCTGTCGACAGATGACAACAGACAGAGCAAGGTTTTTCTAGTTCTGAGGGTATCTGTCGACAGACCAGAGTTAGCTGTCGACAGGTGAAGGACATCTGTCGACAGATCAAGGTTATCTGTCGACAGTTACTAACAGTTTTGCATTTCTGGGTTCTGGAAGCATGGTCCCTGTCGATAGGTGATTTCTGGCTGTCGACAGGTGAGATCTAAACTTTCAGAAATGTGATAAAACTACCACATAAAATTTTACTAAGTGTTTCTATGAGTCCTTACATGATTGGTCACATTAAAATGGTCTTATTTCCAGTTCTAACACCATATTTTATGAGGGAGACAAGTATGACAATATGGATACACTATGGCATGGAAATCTAAAAGCAAGATGATAACTAGAAGTGCAACACTTCCTAACAATCTTTTCTTGCTTCTAATGGGATGAGTTTCATAGTATGCTTGAGTCATAACACCATTCTAGCTAAAACATGATCATTATGGCTAGGAAAACAATCCTAATGATGCTTTCAGATTTAAGGACAAATAAAAACATGGGTTTACACGGATGAAGGAACTACAAGCATGAAGTTAGGAAAGCGGAGAAGAATCATAGGGAAAAACCTACCTCTAAATTTTCATTTCATACTCAATAAAATCTATATTCAACTATACTTATCTAGTTTAACCTTAGGCTTTCTACCCATCCTCACAGGTTATCCCTAGATTTATCGAACTAAGGCTCTGATACCATTCTGTCACGTCACGACATTTAATATGCCCATAAATGCTGGAACGTGAACGAACGGGAAATCAAGAGTACAATTGAACTAACTGAATAGGAAATTTGCTTAGAGGCTTTAGTAAATAAAAATTATTATTCATCATTCAATAGATGTTACAAGGTTCCTGATTTACAATCTTAAAAAAAATCAAATGTCGCCATGGTTGGTCTCTCCACACATATATCCCGAAGTTCCCTCCTTCAAGAATGGTAGATACCTGAAAAATAGGATTTGGTGAGCTAACTAGCCCAGTAGGATTCAACTTCTCTAAAAGGATTCAAACGTAAATATATATATCCAAGGTAGAATGAGCAAAGATCATTAACATGGTGTGTTCCAAGAACGAAAACACGAGATCAGTCAATAACATGTGTTGAACAAGTACAATGTTGGAATTAGAATCAATAGTTTAGGATGATACTTGAGTTCATAATCAAATACAAAATCACACACACAAGCATGACATGATAACTAATCAAGTACGAATTGATGTAATGTCAAATATCTCGATGTCCTCAATGTCCCCGCACGGCCACTGACAATTTGCCCCCGTACGACCATTAACAATCAGACATATTTTCACGCACACAAGTATGATATGATAACTAATCAAACACGAACTGATATAATGTTAAATATCTCGATGTCCTCAATGTCCCCGCACGGCCATTGACAAATTTGCCCCCGTACGGCCACTGACAATCAGACATATTTTCACGCGCACAAGTATGATATGATAACTAATCAAACACGAACTTGTATAATGTTAAATATCTCGATGTCCTCAATGTCCCCGCACGGCCACTGACAAATTTGCCCCCGTACGGCCACTGACAATCAGACATATTTTCACGCACACAAGTATGATATGATGACTAATCAAACACGCACTGATGTATGCCAACATCCACGATGTCCTCATCGCCCCCGCACGGCCACTGACAAATTTGCCCCCGCGCGGCCACTGACGAATTCGGGCGCTCCCCCCAGGACTGAACCAGCCCTTTATTTGCCAGGCATATTTCTTGAATGAGTTTCAAAGACTCACAACTTGTCATCATCACACACTTATCATTTTAATGAGTCAAGGACACACAAGGTTTCATTCAAAGTTTACACACAAGAGTGACGAAACTATGCTTTCTTATTGATTTCAGAGATTGGTAGCCTTCTGAGGTCAATGTTGTTCGAAACTTCGGAGAAATAATTCATGCTACAAAGAAGGGTACATGACTGGTTTTAGTAAGTTTTTAGGTAGTAAAAACCATAAGATTTAGGTGGACTATTAGTTGGTACAATTGGGTAGGATTTGCATCAAGAAATGGAGTAAAACAATGGCTGAAAACATGCACTGTTGCCATCTGTCGACAGGCACAAAGGTGCTGTCGACAGGGCTGGCTATCCAGTGGATAGAGCTTCAGTTCTGTGTGTTCCTGTCGACAGTAAGCAAGGGTGCTGTCGACAGCAACACACAGGTGAAGAAACAGACTTCTGTCTGTGGGTTCCTGTCGACAGTAATGGGTTCGTCTGTCGACAGAACTTGACCAAACTTTCTGAAATGCTTCTAAACCAGCTATAAATGGTACTAACAACCTCTTCTATCATACCTAACATGATTAGGACTGAATCTTAACATAATCTTAGCCTCATTCTCGAAGATATCAAAGCATAAGAATAGAAGATATACACATGGAATGTGGTCATATGGCTGATTTTTCTCAAGAAGACACATTGAAAGGGAGTTCAAGGAAATTGAAATGGAAAGTCAACTCTTAAACTTTCTTCTCTTTTTCACTTAAAACTTGTCAAGATTACACACTTAAGATCTCCATGATCTCTCAAGAAATCAGTTTCATGACAAGAAAGATCCATCATGGATCGGTCTACATTACGCAAGAATATCGATAACACTCTAGAGTTATGAATCAAGTTAAGAAAGAAGAATTTATCTATAAACTCTCATGGATGAACACTAACTTAAACATGACAATTAACTAAAACATGATGGAAAATGTAGTCCTATGAAGAACATACTTTCAGAATTATAGGATGAGAACTACAGGATGACATACAAGGTGAGATCCCCTTTACGCTAGTAATCCACTAGTGAAGAGAAGGACAAAAGGAATTGAATCCTACAGGCACAACTAAAACATGCTTATAAGGGATAAGTACATTGTTTCAAAAGAGAATCCACAAGTTTAAGGCAAGTAAGGGTGATCATGACTTCTTTAACATGAGTGGAAATCAAAGACTTAGAACAGAGAAGAGATAGGGAGAGGGTTCTACAACCACACATGATGCACACAAGCTTTAGAGGTACTTACGGATCTCAAACAAGAATTGAGAGCTTGCACACTTAGCAATAAGTTCTATTGCTAGATCAAGGGTAAGAGTAAGAGAGGAAGGAAATAATGAATCCTACAAGCACAACTAAAACATGATTACAAGAGAAGGACACATAGTTCTCTTAAGAATTCCCAAGTTCAAAGGCAGATATGTAGGTGGTCATGAATTCTTTAGCAAATGTAGGAAACAAGAATTTAGAAAAGAGTGAGGAAGGAAGAGAATCCTACCTAAATTGAAGGATGTTACTTTCATTCTGATGGTCTTGATGGAACCAAGGTGCAGCTGTCCCCAACAGGTATAGTTCTCACACTTCTAATCAAACAAGGAAAGTAACAGCTCCAGTAGCTTGCCACCCACGCGAAGGTGCAAGACAGTACCTCAGCAACTCCAGCAGCAGCACTCCAACTGTAGTGAGATTTGCAAGCACTATCAACACGAACAGCAGAAACTGCAGTTCATGCGGCAACAACTTCCATTAAAATAAAGCAAACACTCATGGCAGGGTGGCCATTAGGTGCAGCCGCAACAACCCAAAGCAGCAGTAGGCACAACAAGGGCAGGAGAGAGGCAAGAGCAAGAAGCGGAAAATCTTACACGCTGGGTGTTGGGAGGTTTTATAACCCTCCTAACATCCATGCACGATGGCACGTCGGCCATCAAGGTGTCAAGCTTTTAAACCTCTTAAACCATGCCAAGGACACCTGCTTCATGCAACCCATCCAACACTTACACATAAGGCATAAGCATAGAAGCTTCTACCCATGTGTTGTGGCCTTCACAACACTTCACACGTGGACACACCAAAATTCCCATAAAATCATCATCGTAAATAGTCCCTAAAATCATCATCGTAAATAGTCCCTAATTTGGCTGGCCCAATGATCACTAGACAAACACCTTTAAATGGTGTCCATTTGTCCTAAATTTCAACCATAGACTAATTGATAGTTTTACAAATTATGGTGTTTTATTTTATTTTTAGAATTATTTTATAGTAGGTGAAAAATCACCCGAAAAATGGTCGCGTCGACTGTACCTTGAAATCCGTAAGTCAAAAAATTCGGATAATTACATATTTGATTTATCCACAGTTTTTTGGAAATTATGATGTTCTCAGATTTTTATTTCGTTGTCGTTTTCCGGTGTCGCCCTGTGGGAGTGCGCACTTCGATGTACGACTGGGGTAACGGTCATTACCACTAATTAAATCTATCTTCTAATTATCACAATTTAATAACAATCCTAAGGTATTTAACTGAATTATTCCTATTTTCTTAATTCTTTGAATTTTTGGGGCGTTACAGGACAACACTGGATGAGTATCCAGGCTGTCCCTAAAGCCGTACACTCGACCCTTCCTCGGCCCTCCCGCTGCGTCGACCCAAGCCTCCAGATCCAAGTCTGGCTAGGGAGTGCCCTCTGCATAGCGCTCCGCCATCGTCCTGTCGTAGGTTCTCCTCCAGAACAAATTAAAATTAAATTATTGAAACAAATTATTTTAATATCTTAATTGAATTCATAATTTATAGCTTGACTTACAGCGATTGTGTTGCACTCTCGCTAACATAGTCATCCGTCCCCTTCCGCTTATGAGTGATTAAATAACTCGCGAAAAGTAGGGGCACACTCAAGCTCGTGATGCTTACAATTCAAAAAAAATTAGTTAGTGTCACAATAATAATCAATGTATTAAGCAATTGAACATAATGCTTACCAATGGGTTAAGATACAGACCCACTAGTATGCACATTCTTCTCGGAATGGATGATCGGTTGCGATTTGCCGCCTGTGACCGCTCCTGCCATGGTCTAGCAGACCAACGCTCACAAAGGGACTCCCAATAGTCCCTCCTCAGCCAAACAGGGCCGTAATCAGCCACACCATAGGATCCCGGTTGCCTGTGGTCTCATTGCCTTGGTCCGGGTTTCCCACATCGTCTTTCTTAAATTAGTCTGGGCAGTAGACTCCCAGACGGCTCGAGCTCGAGGAGATCCTCGGGTCTCGTGAACGCGAACCTCCACTGTAAAGAAATAAAATTACTCAACTGCTGCACTAACAGAGATAGTAATTAAATAAAGAAATAAAATACCGTGAACATGTCAAATAATAAATCCGGACGGGTACCGGGAACTCTCCCTGTGCATCCACTGGTCCTGGATATGTGCGTGGCCAGCGACATAATATAGCGGGAAGCAGAACCAGGATCATCTTCCCCCTACAATTGCACATAAATTTTGTACACGAAATAGGTAACATAATAACAAATACAGTAAGTTGAAGTGATCAACTTTACCCTGAGATCCAGCATGGCTTTCGTCCTGGTAGCTGAGGCCCTCCTCAACTGCTGGATACTGGCTCTCCACCTCTGTTGAAAAAAATTTAGTATAATATTATTGTATAAATTGCAAGGAAAACAAACATACTAATCTATTGAAACATTACAGTACCTGGGGTGAGGAAGAAGGGAAAGGTGGCACTATTCGCGTGGTCGGCGGGGAGGCGGTCCCTGCAAATTTATATACAAATTAGAAATATGAATTTAAATTGAACAACAATATATACGGATTACCTGTCGCCTGGACGACTGGCGTGGACGGGGAGGCAGTCCCTGCAAAATTGTATGTACGTTATATCTCATGAATTTAATATGAACAATAATATATAGAGTTTTGTGTTTACATATACATACATGTCGTGGACGGGGACGCGGACCTCGGCCAACGGACGTGGAGGAAACCATCCGACTCCGTCCTCCACGTACCATATCTCTATTGAGATAAATAAAGATTATAACATGTCATCAGCACTCAAATTTGAAGTAGCAAATTAATATGAACATATAATTAGCAACAACACGATGTTTTACAAAATATAGGGTATATTATCTATATTCATCATCAGATACTGAAGACATGTTTAATTCCGCATCATCTTCGTCATCATCCTCAACTTCATCCTCATCATGCCGGGACTCTTCTCCACATCAGACTCCACTCCCGCGCTCAAGGGCATTTGGGTCAACTTCTTCCTGTTCGTTATCCTTAAATAAACAAATTGTTTCATTATATCATCAACACTGAAATGCGTAGAAGCTGCCAACTCTCGTGCGTCACTCGATCTGATTGGAAAAAAATTGTCATCAACACCTTGAGCTCATCATCAGCAGGGAGAAGCTCATACTTAGGGAATAGCCTTGATTTCACTCTACATGCAGCCCACCAATCTCTTAATTTGAGGGATGAATAATTTGAATAATAAACTTGTTGGGCTTGTGCCGCCAGAATGAATGGCTATATGTACTCAACTTGGACTTATGCTTGACACGATAATTCCATATGTTGTGTCATAACGAATAGATGTCGGATCAAACAATGACACTTGAAGAGAAAACATTTGTTGTCTTGTCCCAAAAATGCAGTTCAATGACTTCTTTGAGAATGCCATATAGTCAATTTCATTTTCATTGTAGGCACTTCCCTTCACACATATGCCGCTGTTCATCGTAGACTTATTCCGTCCATAATCTCTCGTGTGAAATCTGTATCCATTCACAATGTAGCTTGGATAGACACGTACAATCTTCGAGGGGCCATAACTCATCTCTTGTACTCTTGAATCGGTAATAAAACCTTGTTCAACCTATTATCAAAAAAATAGACAGACATTGACAAATTACAACACTTTTTGTATGCATAAGAACATAACACTTATGCTTCAAAATATTTAGACACATACCGAGATCTTAACCAAGTAGAAAAAGACTTCTCTCTTCCTTTTCAAACCTGCACGTCAGTTAGACGTGGATTCTGTTGCAGTATGACCGAGTCAAACTCTATGCAATGTAAATGTCATCTAACCTTTCAGTTCTGCAGCATTGCATGCAAATGATGTACATCATAAGTGTTGAGAGTTTACTCAATGTAGGGGTCTAGTTCTGCGCAATTCATGAAGATGTAGATCTCCGCAGCTACCAACTCTCTGTCTTCGAGTGTGCGAGTAGAAGAATATCCGAACGCCCGTCGGGGACACTTGAATACAGAGAGTCGGTCGACACATTAGAATCTCCACCATCATCATTACGTGAGGTGAGTGCGTCGGGTTCACATTTCTGTGTCAAAGTACATCGAACAGAAGTTCGATATCTCCTCAATGAGGTACGCCTGGGTAAGGAGCCCTCAACTTGTGCTTTGTTGCGGACTTTCATCTTAAGATCGTGCATGCACCTACGACAATATTCAAATGAATACATATGAAATATAAAAGATGTCGTAATGTGATAAATTGAGATATAGAAATAACCTCTCAAACGGATACATCCATCGAAATTGTACTGGTCCTCGGACCCTAGCCTCATATGGCAAATGGATGATCAGGTGCTCCATTGAATCAAAGAATGCTGAGGAAATTCTTTCTAATTTGCAGACTGTCTGTATTATATTTTGCTCCATATTTTGCCAGGCATGAAGCCTGAGTTTGATGCAGATAAAATCCTGAAGAATTGACTGAGCTCAGTCATTGCTCCCCATTATATATTTTTTAATAGATCCTCAGGGTCAGCAACCGGGAGAGTGCACCCTATTCCCGGGAATAGAATGAAACCACTCCACCAGTGCGATCAAACCTGGGCCTGGAATATAAATATATAAAAGTGGGATCATACATCAAAGAGAGGGCAAGCCCTAATGAACAAGGCGAAGAGAGGGAACCCCAGACCGATCCAAAGTGAGGGGGCCTTTACAAGAGCGAGGTAAGGATGTAGAAGAAAAGAAAAGAATATTAGTTGCACAAACACAGCCATGATTTGCGAGTGCATCAGCCACCTGATTTGCTTGTCTAAATGTATGAGAGTAGTTGACATGAGACTTTTGGAAGAAAGTGTTAGCCTCCCGCCACCAGTGCAGACAGTCCCACGCTGGACAAATATTGCGACGAAAAGAATTTATCAAAGTAGCAGAGTCTGATCTGACCTCCGTAAGAGGCAGCCCATAATCTAAAGCCAGTCTGATACCATCACACAAAGAACGAACTTCTGCAACCAAGCTAGACCCATACCCGTAGAAGTGGGCAAAAGCTAGAAACATGTTACCGGAACTATCCCTGAAGCAACCACCTCCCCCACAAAGACCGGGGTTACCTTTACTCGCTCCGTCCACATTGAGAACTAGCCCCTTAATAGGTGGGATCCATCTGATAAGCTTGAAAATTGTAGGTTTCACTTTTGGAGAAAGACCAAGGGCGTAGACATTCTTAATGTATTGATCAGAGGAGCCCATCTTGAACGTTATAGAGAGAAGAGAAACAGAAAGCATATATTGAATATTCTGAGTGATTTGAACATGCGAAATTTTCTTGCCCTCAAAACGCATGGCACAACGAGCACGCCAGATCTCCCACAGCAGGAGCATTGTAGCATATAGTGAAATAAACCCATGAGGCGTTGAGGGATTGCACTTGCATATAATCTTCCAAAGGCGGCTGGTAATATTGTCATGACAGCTTAAACTAACATTAAGGAAAGGAACGACCCATTTCCAAAGCTGGGATGCAATGTCGCTAGATATAAAAAGGTGGTTTAAGTTCTCACAGGATGGAAGACGACAGCAAGAACACTTGGAAGCAAATGAAACCCCATGATCAGAAATATGGGAATCCACTGGGATGGCCCTGTATAAGATCCGCCAACAGAGAAAAGCTGCGCGTTTATAGAAGGCAGGGTGCCAAAGCCTCAAAAGTGGCGTTCTACTCACGCCATGCAGAATTAATAATCTGTAAGCAGATGAAGCAGAGAAAGTTCCATCGGCGGATGCAGTGTAGACACAAGTATCTGCTTGTTGCACAAGCTGAATATCCTTAAGGGAGATTGACGTTGGTAGGAGCCTACGGACAGGATGGTCGACGTCCTGAATAACTTCACGAACAGTGGCACGAGGACCATCATAGGGAGCAGATAAGAGATTATTAATACAAGTTTGGCCTAACCAAACATCCTTCAGGAAATCCACTGAATTACCATCACCAATAATCCACCTATAGTTGTTTGTAACAAATTGATGAGCATGTCTGAAGACGGCTCTGGACATACCATGCGGTATAGAAGATGAGAACGCAGCACCACTGTCCACCTTAAATCTAGCTCTGGCATAAGAGGCCCACATGGATGAACCATGGTAAATATTCCAAATTTGTTTGCATGCAAGGGCTAATTGAACATGCCAAAGACTCCTAATCTGCAGGCCTCCTTCAACAAGAGGTTTTTGAATCGTGTTCCAGGAAACCCAATGCTTACGATGAACACCATCCAAGCCACTCCAAAAGAAATTAGCACAAGCCTTCTCAATATACTGAATCACAGTCTTTGGAATAGAAGTAGCTGCAGCAGTATAGATAGGAATAGAATTGAGCACAGAGGAGATTAAAGTCGCTCTACCAGCTTGAGATAAGAATTTTGATTTCCAGGTGTTAAGCTTGAGATTAATCTTATCAATCAAATACTTGAATTCAACCACTCTGGATCGACCCGGAGCAAGGGGAACGCCAAGGTAACGAAGTGCACCACATGTTGCTTAAACCCAGTAAGATTAGAAATTTTTCGGCCTAAAGCAAAGGGCGCCTTGCTGGATATAATAAAGGAACTCTTCTTATCATTAACCTTTTGACCAGAACTAGCTTCATAAACCTTAAGGAAATTCAGCAACTTGTTGATATTGGAGGCTTGCCCATTAAGGAAAACCAGGGTGTCATCAGCAAAAAGTAAGTGAGAGATTTTTGGGCAATTCTTGGGCCCCGAGTAAGTCAGGAAGGAAGAGGCAGACTGAAGTAATTTCAAGCCTCTACTAAGAGCTTCTTCCATAATGATAAAAAGAGCAGGAGCTAAAGGGTCTCCCTGTCGAAGGCCCCTGGAGGACTGGAAATAGCCCATCGAACAACCATTAAAGATAACAGAGAACCAACAGTTGGAGACTAACATACCAATGTAAGAGGTGAAGCGAGTAGAGAAACCAAATTTGCGGAGTACAGCATACATGAAGTCCCATTCAACTCTATCATAAGCCTTCATCATATCAAGCTTGAAAATGACATTATGACCCCGAACCTTTCTGCCTAAATCACAGACAAGCTGATTAGCTAGAGATATATTATCCACAATATTTCTGCCCTTCACAAAAGCACCCTGCTCCTCAGAAATTATCAATGGTAAGATATTAGTGAGACGCCCGCAAATAATTTTGGAGACAATTTTATAACAGAAATTGCAAAGGCTTATCGGCCGGAAGTCCGCAAAAGAAGAGGGTTGAGAAACTTTGGGGATAATGGCAATCAAAGAAGAAGAGACACTCCTCGGGAGGGGAACACCCGAGAAAAAACCTTTAACAGCGGCAATGACATCAGAAGATATAATTTCCCAGCAAGACCTGAAGAAACAGCCAGTGAATCCATCTGGACCAGGAGCGGCATCCTCATTCATATCCCACACAGCTGATTTAATTTCATCTACAGAAGGGTCTTTAGTTAAGGAAGAATTCTGCTCATCATTGATTAGCATAGGAATATTATGAAGCAGGGAATCATCAATAATATGGGGCTCAGAAGAAAGTAAAGTATGAAAATAGCGAACTGCCTCAAAGGAGAGTTCCTTCTGATCATCACACCAGTTGCCATTGACCTTGAGGCGGTGAATGTAATTTTTTCTTCTGTTACCAAGGACCACAGCATGATAAAAAGCAGTATTTTTATCCCCATCATTTAGCCATTGAACCCTTGCCTTTTGAGCCCAAAAAAGCTCCTGACAGTGAAGTGCATTACGCAGAGAAGCATTAGCACAATTGAGATTTGATCTGTTCAAAGCCGAAGGGTCATCATCAAAAATTTGCTGCATCTTCTCCACCTGGGCTTCAGATAATTGAATATTATCCTCCACCTTACCAAAAACAGTAGTGTTCCAGGTCTTTAACATAACTTTAACAGCTTTCAGCTTAATATGCAAATTGGTGAAATGGTTGTGGGATGTAACAGTAACATTTTGCCAAACCTCAGAAACATGATGAAGGAAAGAGTCATGGGTAACCCACATTTTCTGAAAAATAAACCTGGAAGGAAAAGAAGGCTGATTCACAAGCTTCATAAGAATGGGTGCATGGTCCGAGGGACCTCTTGAAAGGTGCTGAACATGGAAAGCTGGGAAGAGCGAGTTCCAGTTAGGAGTAATTAAAGCCCGATCAAGCCTCGCCTTGATAGCTGCACTACCAGTTCTGTTGTTCGACCAAGTGAAAGTATGTCCATCGAAAGCAGCGTCCAGAAGTCCAGCAGCCGAAATGAAAGAATTGAAGTCCAGCATAGACGTATTACTCGGATGAAGACCGCCTACCTTCTCTGTGGGATCAGAAACACAATTGAAATCACCACCCACCAACCAAGGGAGAGAAATTTGATTGCTTAAATCCAGGAGATCTTCAAACATAGCTCGACGAGAAGACATGTCACAAGCAGCATAGACAGCAGTAATGATACAGACCGGTTGATTATTTTGAAAGATTTGAGCTGAGATCGACTGATCAGAGGTGGCCAAAATCTGCAGTGAAACTGAACTGGACCAGAAAAGCCAAATTTTGGAGTCATCCCCCGCATTGCCCGCAAAGTCATACAATTGAAGATAACGACCAATCTTTGCAGCTCGAGAGAGGGGAATCTTAGGCTCAAAGATAGCAACAATTTGCAACTTATATTTTTTAATATGATGCTTAAGAGATCTTTTAGAGGCCAAATTAGAGAGGCCTCTGATATTCCAGAATAATGCAGAGCAATTCATGAGGAAAGGTATCCTGAAGGTGTCCTCCCCGCTTTCGCTTGAGATCTGGTACAAACACCCACACTAGGAATAACGAGACCATCCTTTGAAATATCTGCAGTTGCCATAAGTAAGTTTTCTGAGGAAGCGAGGGTAGAAGCAGGGATCCTGGAAGAATTTTCACACCGATCGGGCACAGATTCCTCCGTGATGTAGTTGCCCTGGACGGCAGGCGGCTTGCCCTCAGATGCACGCAGGATTATTTCTTTCGGAGCTGGAGATTTCGTACCCGGTATTTCCCGATTATGGATGGATGGGGATTTGCTTAAAGGAATAAATACTTGCAGAACAGGAGATTCCCTACCAGATAATTCATGCCCAAAGTGCGGTATGGTCGCCAGCGATGGCGCCGGGCAGTCCATGGCGGGTCCATGCACGTCCACGGACTTACTCTCATTAGCATGCAGAATAATGCCTTCCGGAACAGTAGATCTCCTAGCAGATAATTCACGATCAAAAACGGCAGAAGGGTTGCTCTCATTTGCATGCAGCAGATTACCTACCATAACCGGAGATTCCCTACCAGATCTTTCTCGTTCGTGCTCAGAGGTCTGTATGGCCGCCGGCGACGGCGCCGGGCAGTCCATGGCAGCGCCATGCACGTCCACAGAATCAATGACCAAACCATGAGAAGACTCAGAAGCTTTAAAAATTTGTTTTTCATGGACCTGGACAGTACCATGCATGTCCAAGGAGGAGGACACGGCACCAGGCATATCCAAAAAGGACACAGGATTATCCTTCTTACCACCCGGCGATATGTCAACCGTGACAGGTTGATGAACACCTAAATCATCAGAAGCAGTTTGGAAGCAAATATCACTGGCTAATCGTTCAAAAACGTTGCTCACCGGTATAGTAACTCTGGTAGCCGGTTCCTTAGGAACAGCTCCCTTCCTGCGCACAACACGCCACTCAGGAACTGTGGTAGCAACCGTCTCCTTCGCTGGGGCATGACTCAGCTGAGCATCCCTGGCCTTCTTCTTGCACGCGTCTTTGGTATGACCCAGTCTCCTACAAAGATTGCAGATAGAAGGAACACGATGAAATTTAACAGGCTGCCAGAAACCTCGATCACCCTGATGAATCCAGATACGATCCGGAAGAGGCTTAGCAACATCAACATCAACACAAACAAAGGCTTCTGCTGTTTGCGTCCAGGCTAAGGTAACAACTCACGAAAAGCAAGTGGTATCAGTCTTTGCTCCCCATATTTGCTTAGGTAACAACTTACGAAAAGCAAGTGGTATCAGCCTTTGCTTGAAAATATGGCAATCATGACTCTTCATTCCGTATATTTTTCCTCGTTGACATTTACACAACGGGCAATATTCGAGACATATCCATCCGGAAATCTCAATTGCTTCAGCCATTGCAAGACTTCCTTAATCTGTCTGGCCCCAAGCACATATGAAGCTTTAGGTTGCACCACTTTTCCACTAACATGCTGCAGCTCTAGTTCTGGACGTCTGCAAAGTATTTTCAAATCCAAACGTGCATTGATGTTATCTTTCGTTTTGCCTTTGACGTCCATAACTGTATTGAACACATTATCAAAAACATTCTTCTATATATGCATGACGTCTAGGTTATGTCGTATCAAAGTGTTGACCAGTAAGGCAATTCCCAAAAGATGCTTTGTTTCACCCAATTGTGATCCTTTCCAAAGCCAGGGATTTGTCGGGTACTACCAGGCAGTTGTGTTACAGTCGGTAAGTTCTGGATCCGCCTCGCCATGTTTCCACCAGACACCCGTTCCATATCAACCTCCTCCATCACAATTGTATTTTTCATAAAAGAATCCTTTTGCTTTCGGAAATGATGGTCACTCGGTAAAAACTGACGATGACAATCAAACCAACATGATTTTCCCCCAGATTTCAACACAAATGATTTACAATCCTCCATGTAATAAGGATATGCCAACCTCCCATGTGTGCTCCAGCCAGATAACATGCTGTACGCTGGAAAGCCACTTATTGTCCACATTAATGCAGCCTTCAAATTGAAATTCTGTTTTCTGGATGCATCATAAGAGAGACCCCTTCTGACCATAACAATTTCAGCTCATCAATCAACGGTCTGAGATATATGTCTATTTTTTTTCCTGGACTTTTTGGACCCGGAATCAGCAATGAAAGGAACAGATTCTCACGC